>JAULBS010090133.1:0-32983 GCA_032355785.1 Symmetromphalus regularis | reverse complement strand
CGCTGATTAAAACCCCCCCCAAAAAAAAGACACCCCCCCTTCAAACACAAAAATAATAAAAAAATTTAAAAAATATATTTTATTTATTTATTTAAAAAAATATATATTTAATTGGGATGAGTGCGTAATTATGTTCAGAAAGTCATAAAATTTTATTTCATTTCACCGTGTGAATAATTTTATTTAAAACGTTTAAATATATTATATAAACGTTTGATTATGTTTGATACACACGCACGCACAGACAGATATTAGTAATTTATTATTATTATTTTTTTTTATAATGGAATTTAGGCATTCGTTTTTATGGGTTAAATTGCCAATTCAATATTCTTTTTGAAAAAACATTAAAACCCTTTTCTTCTTCTTTTTATTAGCGAAAAGGGAAATCAAATTATATATATGCATAGTACTAGTAATACATCTAGTGCCTGAGATATGTCAAGAAATGCCAAGGAAAATTACGTTAGTTTGCCAAAATGTCTAAGCGACACTTAAAATGTTTTGAATAGTTTGGTGTTTTAATTTAAACAAAATATGAATCTGTTTTTTGTTTTATTCAGAATGTTACACTGTCATCAAAAAGCACGCGCAGTATACCGGAATAAAACGAACAACGGCGTCGGAGATATTGTGTCAAAAGATGGGTCAAACAAACTCCGCACAAACACGGTATGGTACACGCGCATACGTATCCAGATTCCCCTATAGCTGAAGCAGAAAACTTCTGTCGTGACCCTGATGGTACAGGATATCCATGGTGCTATACAGTAGACCCGAAAGTTAGATGGAAGACACGTGGAGTAGCAAAATGCAAAAAACGGTCGGATGGTTGCAAGCTGCCAGGGTTCTTGAAATCAGCTTTGGTGTTTTTATTGTAAAAAATGGAAAGGAACTTAAACTTACATAAATGTAACCACAATACATACATATATATAAAAGCTTCACTGGTAGAGAACCGTTATGTCAAGCAGTTAAGTTACACCTAGTAACAGTTTATCAGTTGAATAATAAAAGAAGTTTAAACACGATCTTTGTCCAGTTTTCAGTTACGGTACAAATTTTGTTACCAATACACCACGTTTTTAGATGGTTGTTGGAAATGAAAATTAAATTATCATATACATTTTTTTCAGGTTATGATTTTTTAAATCATGGTCTGAAGCAGAAATTCCATTCAATGTAAAATATGATTTTTAGCGTAGATAAGTTGGTTGTATTTACTTTCGTGCTTATACTCAATTAAGGTTCAAGCACAATGTCCCAAGGACAACACATCTTCCTGCACGATCTGTCCAGGACAGAGGTTAATGTTAGTAAGAGAAACGAAACCTGGTGCCGCCACATTGAGACTATTCTTATCGATAAACAGAAAGGGATTTTATATGCACTATTTCACAGACAGGATTGCACATACCTTTGATAAACCAGTTGGGGGCCACTGATCAGTAAGCAGATTAAGTGAAAAAAATCAATGATGCAAGGACACATTGGTGAAATACCCGTCGAACACGTGTTATAAACTAATCATAAGTTACTGAATTTACTGTATTACTTATGGTTTTAAAATGATCTAATATTTTACTAACCTCAAATAAGCAAATTAGGTGCCGCCTTTGCCTAAAAATAGACTTTCATCAGCGTTTCATTAAATAGAGATAGGTGTGATAAGCTCACAAAATAAATGTCTAACATCACGATTTCAGTGTCTGTGATTCCAGTAAGTGTATTTTTATATTTCATAAGTTAAGCCAAAATGGTGGCCATCTTAGAATTCAAGATGGTTTCTATAAAATAGTACAACATAATACATGATCATTTGACCTGATACTTACAAAGAAATCGATTCTGACACAAGATGCAAGATTATAGACTTAATGTGTAACAAAACTGTGCCTAATATTTCCAATTGACGGTCATTTTGTTTTTAATGTTTAAGGGTGAAAGTAAAATTTCAGTCCAACATACAATTGGATTCACTTAATTTGCATATTCATCAGAAAGTACTATGTAGAATCAGGGCGAGAATATTCTTATCGGAAACACAGACCCTGAAGTCATAATTTAAACATTTCTGTTACCACGTATTTAGTAAGATATTAGAAAAAATGCATTTCCAGGTAATGGATTGCACATATTGCATATTCACGAGAAAGTACTTATATAAGATCTCGATAAGAATAACCTTTCTGGAATCACGATTCTAGACATTTATTTTGTGATCTTATCACACTCACAAGTCATATGTATTTAGTGAGGCAATGAGGAACATCTATTTTTAGGTAATAGCGTCACCTAATTTGCATATTTGAGGGGATTAAATATATTAGACCATTTTAAATTGATCCTAATTAATACATTAGACCATGCTATAATGTTTGGTAATGGTGGCACTAATTGGCATATTTTCAAAATTGCCCACGTGACACGTAAAGTGGGACGGATACGTAAGTTGTGGACTTCTGGAAAGAAGCATGAAAGTTGCCCTAGGGGGTTTTGAAAGTGCTGATTTCAAAAATTGCGGGAAGCAAAACGTCACTCCAACGGTTTCCGCCAAAAATTGAAAATGGCCGCAACAAATACCGTTTTTATCCCTAAAATGGCTCCAAGTGCCCCTATTACTATGATCTTGGTGTCAAATCCCATGTTTTCATGGTCAAGGAATTATGTGAAAGCATTCCCGAGGTAAATATACTATTCCTTAAGGAATAAAGATGACATATCCAAGATGGCCACTCGAAAAAAATCACACTATTTTTAATGAAACTCAACAGTCAACATAGAATCATAATCTGCAAGACATTAAAGACCCATTATAAACACTGTCACTGGCGTTATCTTAAGGAAACCCAGGGCAGCAATGGTTTGTTAGTATTGGTCAAGGTGTAACATGATAGTAGTGAGATTGTCTTGAGTGAAAGTTGAATGAAGCGAGAGAGCGTAAGATCTGGCAAGGGAGAAAGACGTTTGTGGCCAGCTCTCAAATTCCACGACGAATATTAAAGATGTGAACTGGAACTTGTTTTCTATTTATTTTTGTGATATAGTAATAATAACCACTCGGTCACATCCATATAGCCATCTTGCAGTTTGCAAGACGTTTAGAAGTACATGTGAGCAGGGGATAAGTATACCATTCCATATTCTGATGAGATCATCAATAAATTACAATACACAATAAAGAAAGATGAAATTGCGATGGCTCCATAATGCCTCATCAGAATGGTGAAAATAGTGTTCTTCTCTACTACCCAAATATCCTGCTTGCATCCATCCATCCTGCACTCTATTATCTGAGCACATATTCATGTAAGCAATGTCCACACTGCAATGTTAAATATATAGCTCATACCTTTATGATGGACACCTTGAACTTTGATTTTGTGGGGAATTTAGGTCACAGTTTGTAACTTAGGATGCTTGGTTGAACCTGAGCAACCCTGACAGCGATGATCCTGAAGAATATGTTCAAGTTCACTATTCATCTAATGACAGACATGATGGTGATGATTAGTAAAAAATAGTTTTCTCTTCAGAATGTTTAGAAGACGGATGATTTGAGTTTTTTATTTGGAATGTTCAACCCTTGAAATTGCTCGTGGCCATTGGCAATGCTGTGTAGATTGCCGCAGGTTTTCATTCTCTGTGGCATTTTTTTGCCATGGACTAATATTTTTTTTTTTTTATTATTATTATTTTTTTTTTTAGCAAACTCGATTTGGAAACATCTGAATGCTAAAATTGCCATGGACACTATTCAGCATTTTCTTAATTATAGGAGTTGAATGGTTTATGTGGTGGTAGATATTGTACTTGATTAATTAACTGGAGAATACTGATTATATGCAGCAATGTGCGATGATAGAATGAGTATCATGGTTTTTGTGGATGTCTTCAGTTACCATTTCTCTATCTGATAAAATTAGAAATGGATCTTTTTCAAATTTGAATCTTTTATTTGATTCACTAACTTTAAAAGCATTAATAATAAAGCCCAAACTGGTTTGATATTTTGATTGAATGGTGAGATTTCACGAAGATGGTTTCTTTTCATGGATTTTGGTGATCTGCACATATGATGTTTAATTATTAACCAACTCTAAATGATCAGTTTCGAACTTTTAAAATAAGTGATTTTATTTACTGATTTTAAAATCATTAATAAGAAGTCAAAATTTATATACTGATCAAGTATGGTTTCTTAATGGAAATAGTGGGAATTTTTTTGGGGAATGGGGTGGTCAGCCATCTTCGATTTGATCATTTTAACCATAAAGGATTGGTCTGTTAAGCTCAGTAATCATTTTATTGGATTCCTTGACAATGAAAACAGGAATAGATACTTAGATCATTATTCTGTGTCAACTTGTATTGAGATATTGACATTTGTAAATTTTGTATTGGCAGCCATCTTGAAAATAATAGTTTGTTAAGCTCAGTAATGATTTTATTAGATTCCATGACTATGAAAATATGGGAATAGACACAAAGATTATGATTCTATGTTGAATTCCAATAAAAATAGTGTTTTTTCAAGAGGTCATCTTAGATATGTCATCTTTATTCCTTAATGAATTGTATATTAAGCTCAAGAATGCTTTAATATAATTCTTTGACCATGAAAACATGGGAATAGACACCAAGATCATGGTAATTGGTGAACTTAGAGCCGTTTCATGGACAAAAATGGTATTTGTGGCAGCCATTCAGAATTTTCACTTTTTTGATATTGTTATAAACCACATGGTTATACTGCTGCAAATTTTAAATGTATAATACTGCATTAACACTGTTGTCATAATCCAGTGGTTGTGGTTATATCGTAATGGGAAGGGCAATGGTTTATAACCAAAGTTATGCATATGATGAAAATGATTATCAAAAATAATAACCATTGTACACAAATTCATGTCACGAGTAACAAATGAAACATTTTATCCAAACACTGTTTGGATTTTTAAAAAACAATTAACTGACAGTGAATTATTTTTTAAAATCTTTCCAATTCCCAGTTATGTGACAAGTCTTAGATAACTGAAAAAGAAATGGGCAAACCCAGTATATATCTTCACACAAAACAAAACTAATTTGATATTTTTAATTTTATTTTGGCAAATATTAGGACCACACTTTCATCCAGTATTATTAGGATTGCATCCAGTCGTCAACAAAAATTCACTTTAATGCATGGTCATTTGACCATTCTAAAACCTACACCAGCAAATATTCAAAATAAAATATAGTCTGTAAAATAATAATAATAATAAAAACAAACGTATTTAAAATAGATAAAATTTCCATAAATATAAACCACTGATTTTCTTCCTCCAGAATATATACTTACCAACACTGTTTATTTATTTTCTAATATAATACGGCAGTGAAGAGAATATCTGATTACTAAATCATTTTTAAAATTCAGGTAAATACCATAGCAAAGAAAACCAATTAGTAATAAAACTATTACAAAAAATAATATATTTCTTATCAACATTGAAAAAAAGCACTGAAGTTACCCCAAATGTAACAAACATTATAAACAAAAATATACAATGTATATACATTTTATTTTGGATTTCACATTTTCTGCCATAAAAAGAATGGCTGTTAACTTATAAGTTTCAATAACCTTTTTGAGTTTATGTAGAACATAATTAGGAATAACACGATAACACTGAAATACATGTATGTACTATTAAAAATACTTTATGGGTGACATATTTTGAAGAGTATCTAATGTAATTTCATAGCTTACATCAACTGATATGGAAAAGACATAAATGTGGATCAACATTTGTATGTTGTTACAATCCTCTACCATTATGGGTACAATCTTGACTATCAGGAACATGCACTTGCCACACAAAGTTTGTAGCCAAAATACCCATAAAGATTCAACTTAATATTAATAAAGCGTTTCCGTATCATTTGGTGATGGCAAGTGCTTACAGGTAAATAATGCAAGAACAGGATGAACGGTGATAGAAATAAACAAAATGTTTACCAAGTCTAGAAATATTTGTGTTTGCTGTACAAGTCAAAAAGTTTAATATCATTTACCTTGTGTCATTAATTAAACAAAACTTACTACATACATGGAATTAGAAATAAATGTATATACAACTTAGATTTCATAGTGCATAGATTTTGTTCTTATTTAATTTAGCTCAATTTTGGTAATATATATATATATATATATATATAAGTCGCAAAGAGTAAATTTTATACAGAAATGTTAATTTTCATTGGTGTTGGACAAAATGACTGACAGAATTAATTTTATGACAGTCAAATCTTAAAAAATAACAAATTTATATCACAATGTCTGTGACTGGCCATATATTTCCAAACCTGGTTCACTTGTCCACCAGAAAAGTAGAATAACACATCAACTTGTCTGCTATTAAAGTTACCTGACATTCTACTTGTTTTAGCGAATTTTCACTTATCAGAACAAATGGATAAGTGCTTATTTCGAACACTGACCTAATGTTGTCAAGGCGCATTCAAACCTAAATATTAGAATGTGTAAATTTTAAAGATCCTTTCCTCACTGAGATTTTAAAATCATAAGTATATTAAAATTGATTATTTAACATACAGCTGACAAATTATAAAGAAAATTGTTCAGTCATGATTTAAATGCAATACATAATCCTTCCAACAATAAATGCCCAAAAAGAAACAAATGTCTTTTAATATATAATAACAAATAGCAAGAATAAAATTAGCAGTGATATGTATTAAAATACTGCATTGGTGAGAGATCAACCATAGAAATATTTACTTGTTAAGATGTGGGAACAATCCCACATGATACCTTTTAATAAAGTTCTGAATCATCCAAACAAACCTCTAATGAGATAAGACTAATGAAAGGTTGATTATGTATGACAAATCTCTAGTAAAACAAATCACTCTATTGACGATCATCATAGCAAAGCTAAAATAAAATTTAAAAAATATTACACAAAATATTAAGTAAGCCACCATCATATCAAATTATAGTAAACTAAATCAAGAGTATTCAGACAGCTACAAAATGCCCCACATCTACAAATGTAGATGGCCTGACTAAGAATTTTTGCCTCTTTATTGTAAGGATAAAAATAACTTTTAATAATAAGAGGACCACAAAGCTTTGATAACATTTAATACACGACATTACCCTAGAAAAAAAGCAAATGTATGCATTCAGATTATAAAATTAAAGACAATTTCAGGTTGTTTTTAGCAATCCCACATTGGTACAATGCACTTCAATATCTACTGTTACAGTAGTTATAATTAATACTACACACACAAAAGCATTATAAATTTTATGCAAAAAACATCCAACAAAACACCCTCAAGTAACTTCTAGAAAAAGTCTTAAGATACACTTTTTAAAGCATTTTCTTGGATAAAATAGTCCATTTCAAATTGTATTACACAGCACAGCTAAGCTATCTTTAAAAAATGTGACTGATGATAATCCTTTATTGTTTCTCTTCAAAAGATGTACTAGGAAACACTTGCTGAACTTAAACGTTTTCTTGAGGTTTAGATTTTACGTTATCGTGAAACATTATCTCAGTAGAAGTACTCACTTATGGCAGATCAGGTCACAAATAAAATGAATATACAAACATATTCATAAACTTAATCAAAGCAAATTCCAATGGTACATGTACTTGAAGAAAATATTACATTTGTAACAACAGTGACAGTAGTTTCTTTAACGTTATGTGCCATCCAAAACTAAAATTTATCAAGAAATAAAACAAGCCACATGAATTTTACATCAAATGTAGCAAAATATTAACACATTTTACAACAGTCTACCCATCATGTAAATACCAGTAAACAAATGTAAATGTATATATATATTATATATATATTATATATATATATATATATATACACACACACACACACACACACACACACGTATTATTTACAAATTTATCAAATGCAACAATGAAATGGTATTTTTAAAACATTACATTATTTCACTCAAAAGGGATTGATTATATACAACTTTGTCAATATCTCATAAAAATTAAACCCTCAATTAACCAATAACAAAAAGTCATAGCATTCTATTTCATTGGTGAACAAAAATAAATTATCTTGAAAATAATAAATTTCAGTTATTTATTTGAAATAACCCACAGAACAACAATAACTCAAAATAGGGAATTAAAGCCAAAAAAAATTAAAAAAAAATTGTCAATATACAAATACAACTGGTTTGAAAATAGGTTGTATGGAAAATATTCTGGGCAGCTGAGCAAAACAAGAATACATTGTTGCATAGTAGTTTTGTAAATGTACTGTGCAATAAAATATATACTAATTGGACAAACACAAGTGTGGATAAAAACGAAACTACTTTTTTCTTCAGCAGACATCACACAGTCAATGAGAAACTACTGTCAGTGGAGCTGAATAACCGATTCTCTAGATTTTCCAACTCCAATCCACCACACTGAAAAAAAAAAAAAAAATTATCAAACCACAGTATTAAATGAAGACATTTCTCGACAATTGAACTCAACGTTTAAAATTAGTATTTTCTATTGCTTAAATGCATTATGAGAGGAATTAAAATTTTGAATGACACAGAGTGTGAGGGCAAGAATATGGTGTTGAATGTGAGCGATCCGATCATAAATATAAATTACCAAGCTTGGTTTATGGTTTTGTTTGTTTTTACACATTTCTAGACCTCAAATCATGCACCTACAAAAAGAAAAGGCCTTCAAAACCCCAAAATAATATTAATTTATTCATACCTTTTTATCATTTTATTGTTTTGTTAAGTTTTAAAGTCAAAATATTTGATCAAAATGAGATGATTTTTCTCAAAATAATCAATTTTTTGGGGGGAAGTAACTCTTGAAAGTATTCAGTAGTCAAAAAGTTAAAGTATCTAAATATAGAGTAAATAACAGTTGTTTAACAACTCTTCAGATCAATGTTAATCATCAAGCATTGTTTGATTTATGGTAATTACAACTCGTAATGTTAACAGAAAAAACCTGATGTCACCACCACGAATTTCAACATTGTATCCTTTCTTTGTGTAATTTCCTAGACTGGAAAGAATATCGTATTAAAGCAGAAGTGAAATATAGCCAGTTTCATGGTCATTATATTCAATATAGTATTACAAATTAATTAGTTTAACAATTTGTATGAATAAAATCATATAATCATGTTTTAAAATGAAATAAAATTATACATTAAAATTTAACGGCATTCGATAGTTTTTGGAAAGATTCTGTAGTTTCCATACGCTATTGAGTACGAGCCAGGCAAGGGTAGTCAGTCATTCACTATTCTGCAGTCTTTTCTTTTCGTTATGGTTCAGTGTGTCGCATTGAATTGTACAGATTATACAAAGAATATGACTGTCATTATTTTCATTTTCCAAAGTCACTGTTTGATTAAGACAAAAGCCTGTGATAGTTTGTGCTCGGCACATTTTGAAAAAAAAAAAAATTTGTTTACGATCCGGATGTTTTAAAATCGTTGATGGAAACAGAAGATGTTCCGAAAAAACAACAAAGTCTTAAGAAGGACACAGTGCCAACAATATTTTATTTTGTTTGCCGTTGTACAAAACCCTTCTACCCTGATGGGCAGAGCAAAGGTTACTAATGTTTATACCCTGTCTCCGCATCTGTAATTCTCTGAAATTCCACATGTCAACGATCGGCTATTCAGTGTGTGTATATCCTTGTTCTTTATTATTATTTATTTACTACATTCATTATAGGTTTTTTTTTAAATGCGTTTTAATTGACATATGTTTCAGACAATTTTGTGTTACAAACATTTTCAGTTGAAAATTGTTTTATCGATATAATTTCGTCGCTGTTTTTGCAGGTGTCTTCTTTGACGTCCGCGTCCACGCATTCGTTAATAAATTGTTTATAGTTATTCTCGTGCATTACTTTGATTAATTAACTATATAGCTTAACATGTCAACAAAATAAATTCATTGTAGAAGCATTACGAGGGGTAAATGGCTTTTTATGCACCCTCTGAGTGTTCTTTTATCCCTCGCATTGCAAAGCACGTGGTACTTTCAGAAAACATGAAGAATTGCGAGTAAAAGCAGACTTCTTTAATTTTTTGTATACCAGTACTGATTTAGGGTATTTATTTATGTATATAAATTATGAGGTGGAATACCAGAGGCATAATTAACTTTCGTTCAATGGGGTGCAACTCCAAAAATATTTATTTTTGCGGAAAATGGATTCTACGCTGTGCACGTAATATCACTCATACAATCGATATGAATTTATTTATTGATTTGTTTTCTACTGTGTTCAATTTACTATCGAAAAAAAACTACTAATGTTTACAACCACACCAGTTTATTATGTAGAAAAATAAAATGCATACCATTATCAAATGTTAATCTGAAAAACAATTCTACTGGAAACAAATAGAAGTCACTTCAGTAATCTGTTTGTGTCGTATTTTTTCCTAATTTAGATATAAACTAATACTGAAAATCATTTAATGTAGTGATACAGTGCAAAATGGCTTACCGTTCAGATAATACTTTGCGTAAAAATAGGGTACCCTAAATATTAATTTTTTTTTTTTTGTTGATAGTGTTGGTCTGTTTATTTAACAAAGGTTCATATAGTCTGTCACACATTGGTACTTCCTCAAACCCAATTTCTTCTTCAAAAAACATGTTGACAGCGTGTGCTGTGCGCAAAGAAAATGAATTGTTGAAGCCATTTCACTGTCAGTTACTAGCGATGCCAACGTATCCTTGGCTCGCATGACTTCACAGATCAGCCCATTTCGGGTGAGAAGGGGAGATAACTTATGGTGGTTTTGAAAGCTTTTAACATACTGTTCGTGGACGAAATTTAAACATCTAAAACATAAAAAGGATAATTAAAAATAATTTTTGTTATCTCTTTTGTTTTAGTGGGTGTTTATAGATACTATTTACGAAAACAACAGCCCAAAACGTTATTATATTTCACTTCTGCTTTAATTCAAGGTAACGGCGCAGTAAGTTACTAAACAATTTGAGCATTTATGCAATAAAAGTTTTTAATCAATTAATAAACACTGTAATTATATAATTGCTCAAGGGTATACACTACTATGATTAATTTAGTTTTATCTTTGAAAACAAACCATACAATATTTAACATGCAGTTAGACTGACATCCACATAGATGCTACGAAGATCAAAATTGGTTTCATTAACCCAATCACTTAGTTTCTGAAAAGCAGAAACATGAAAGCTTAATGTATATCAAAATAAATGTTGATGCCATTGTCTCTATTGAAAACGCAATACCTAGAAAAGTTAGAAGGCGAGACAAAAATAAATGCCAAACATAGGCAATTAGTCTTTGTAACCACACTGCCTAAATCAGTTGGTCTGACTATTGCCTAGGAGTGAACACTACTTACCAGGTACTCCAACAAGATCCTCTATTGCTCTGCAATAATCTTGTGCTTGACGTGGCAGATCAGCAAATTTACGTGTCTCTGATGTATTGGTTCTCCATCCAGGAAAAGACTTATACTCAACTTCCACTGTGTTGAGTACATCATCAGATGCTGAAAAAAAATGTAATTAAATCTTGATTTTTATTTTAATAACCTCTGTAATAATATCGTAGTAGTACCCATTCAACACCTATGTTAAATATATGAATTACTCATTCATAAAAGGATCATTCAAATTACTTAAAATTATATTCTGGGTAACAATTAATTTTTTAATTTTTATCTGAAACACATATCATGTATTGATATAAAGCTGGTCCTTATCTACCCTCTCCAGATTGTCTGTATATGCCTACCTGGAAAAGTTTCCATTTTTTTCCCATCCACATAGTATGCAACACCAATCTGGATTTCATCAAAGACATCCAATATGTCGAGTTTAGTAATGGCTAGGCTGAAGAATATACAAATATATCTATTAAATCATCTGCCATTTTCATCTCTGTAAAGGTAAGTTTAATCATTTGATTACATGCTCAGTACATCAAATGGGGAAATAAAACTTAAATGTAAGTAGGTGCCATCCCCACTAAAAAGATAAATAACATTAAAGAAAAAAACCTTTTACAGGACTTTAAAAACTATGTGAATGATAGTTTCATTTGTGTGTTGCTCCTGCATGTCTACTTTTATGTAGCCTATTTTTCATTCACAATAAATTTAAGACATCCTTTATAAGCAATCCATTTTATGTTAGGTCATATTGTTTTTTTATGTTTTGGATTATACCAGTATAGAAAAAAAAAAAAAATCCTTTTGGGCAAGTTTGTATTTTAAAACTAATGATATTTGTAAGGATTCAGTCTGCCAAAAAACACTTTTATTAATAACACTTTCATTTGTTACCTTTCATTAATCAGCTGCATTTTCTAGATTCAGAAAATATTATTTAATTTAGTAATTACAGAAGCATCAACAAAATGAAATTTAACACCGGCATATTCTACAAATATAAATTGCGATAAATAGCAATTTTTATCTTTACTTTTATAAAGGTATTCCTTTCTATGAAACAGCCCTTAGACATAATGCTAGAAGATAGTGAACAAATTCAACACAGCTTACAGATTTTGTCTATATACTATTTACCATCTAGTTTTACAACCCACATTTTGTTGGTGGAAAAAATACATATTACAGAAAGGAAAAAAAAAAAAAGGAAATAAAATTATTTACAAAACAGGAAAATAAGTTTAAAAAGAAAAAAATAATAAAAAGTTTCTTAAAATCAACCATTACCACCAAACAGTTCACATGGCTCATGTCTTCCTCACCTAAAAATTTGTAGTTAACAACAATGGATGTTAAGAAAACAATCAAAAAGCAACCACTGAACCATGACTTAATCTGCATGGATAATGAAGAAACCATTTCATTCAATAACTAACAATTAAAAATGTTTTTTATTACATGATACAAAAACAAAACATGCTTTCAATGTTTTTTTGCATTACCCATAAATCCAAAAAACTACTTTTGGTTATGCTTCTAAAAACAACAATTTAAAAAAAATGAAATATTTATTTTTTCTGTTATTTACACTTAGTGTGTGGGAGTAGCTAATTCAAAGTATAAATGGCACACTTTATAACAGTAAACGTAAGACAAGACAATTATTTTCATTTATTTTACCAAGAAATAAATATTCATTCACCCATCTTCAAACATTTTACAGGATACCAAATATTTGTAATAAATCTGACAGCAATAAAGTTTGTTTAAATTACTTTTTTTTTAAAAAGACATTATAAATTTAAAAAATTTAAGAAATAATAATAAATTTAAAGCAGTTATTATCTAAATAACTCAAATTTTAAAATGTTTGAATAATTTACATGTTTTTTTTCTTTATGCCACTGATGTTACTATCTCTTGATGTATAAATAACTTACGACGTAAAACCATTGACCATATGGGCATATCTCAGCATGACAACATCCAACCAGCCGCACCGCCGTGGTCGTCCAGTCGTAACACCATACTCACCTCCTCTTGTGAGGAGAAGATTTCCCAGTTCCTGCAATGTGAAAACATGATTAGGCTTTTTTTTAATTATTAAACGATTTACATATAGCTGTTGATATTTTTAAAATAATGACAGCAGAATAAACAAACTAATCCATTCATTTTGTATACAATTACATGTTTTTTCTTTGTTACTGCTGATCAGTTTTAGAATTGTATTTATTTTCTAGTTATGCCCTCTTACAACCACAAAACCATTACGTGGTCGCAAAAGTCTTTAGTGGTCTTAATTTGGTTTTCACTGATTGCCGATAAAAACCAGGCTTTCACATTTGAAAAGTAGAGGAGAGCTATAAATCACTCTCCAAGTAAGGTTCAGGGGAGCATTTTCACTCTCCATAATCACACCCCTACAGAAGTGATGGGGAGCTTTTTCCTTAAAATCAATTGAATGATTCAGAATCATTGATACATTTGGCCAGAGAGTCAATAACTAGCAATGTGTATCAGTTCTAAATCATAATTTCTGTGAGGGTGTTTGTTCATGTCATCATCGGGATGTTAGTCATTTCGTACCATCCATTTCGTACCATAGTTTATGGTCGTTTTGTACATTAGTCATTTTGTACCATAGTTATTTGGTCATTTCGTACCATAGTCATTTCGTACTCGGTATCTTATTCTTGTCATGATATGCCACTTCTTATTTTTTTTGTTGATGTATGAACATTGATGTGTAAACATACCTTGAAAAGTTAGCAATTGTTTTAATGAATAAAGATTTAAATGAATAAGAGAAGTAAATTAATGATGTAATGTGTTTCAGTGGCAACTAACCATTCACGTTTCTAAACATACATGTATGTGTATTACCACATGAAGGTGATACAATGCCATGGTGTCCCGGGTCGGGCCCCATGTGAATATTGTGATGTTAATAGAAAATTAATCAGTTTTTTTCCCCAACTTTGACGCTAAGATAAATCCTGTGATATTGGTGGTCAAAGTTGGTTGTAGAAAAAAATTTCCTGAACAAAATTGAGATTTTGGCTTGAGATTGTAAAACGTGTACAATAAATCTGATTGCAGTATTCACAGTATTATGTTTAACTTGCTGTTTCATTAAATAATTATATTATAGTTAATGTATACCCAAAAAAATCAGGTTTTTCTAAGGGGGTGAGGTGTGAAGCATTGATTGATTTTCTATGGAATAACTCAGTATATACATGATATGTCAGTAGATATATATTACAACTTTGGTACGAAATGACCATGGTGCGAAATGACCAAACAGACATGGTACGAAATGACTATGGTACGAAGTGACTATGGTTTGAAATGACCAAATAACTGCAGTACGAAATG
The DNA here is from genome assembly GCA_032355785.1 of Symmetromphalus regularis. Classification (NCBI taxonomy): domain Eukaryota; kingdom Metazoa; phylum Mollusca; class Gastropoda; order Neomphalida; family Neomphalidae; genus Symmetromphalus; species Symmetromphalus regularis. The sequence goes on along the minus strand of JAULBS010090133.1, from coordinate 18,112 downwards.
GTAAAATTGGGTATGAAATGACTATGGTACAAATTGACTGTATACCCATCATCGTCGGGGAGGTAGTGGTGGCACGCAGTATTCATATTTGGTATAATAGAGGCACTGATTTTCAGTGATAATAGCGCAGTTTATTAATTAAATGGATTTTCCATTCGCATTTTGGAAACAAAAATAGTCGACACCTGACTACATTGATATCTTTACCGTAGCCATTTTTAAAATATTTTTTTGCTCTTATTCTCCGACAATTACGTGAGTTGAAGATTTATTACATATTTTGGGTTGATTTATTTATAATATTCGTGCTAATTTAAAATGATGACATTTTTTATGTGATCGATTCTAATTATATTCGGATATTTTCGCAAAAACCGAGAATTACAGAATTCGATGGTATTTTTGGAGTGCGATTATTCATGCTCTGTGGTCGAAATCTACGGGCACGTGCCTTGAATGTAAAACCATGGGAAAAAACCCAGTCACACTAGGCTTACGACCTCTCATGACCACAAACAAATTGGTGCTAGCAAGTTGGTTGCAGAAGGTTGTAGAAAATTCTTTAGTGGTTTTAAATTGGTCTTCACTAATTGCTGATCACTTTTTCATAATTTTTGTCACAAGAAGGTTGCAGGTGTTGCACCAAAAACCTTCTTGCTACCAATTTGAATGTCAATAAGTCACAAAACTTTCTCATAGGTTGGGTTTAGTTGCCGATCAGTCCCAGATTAGCAGCAGTGATTTTCTTCGGATGGGGTTTATAATATTTTAAACACAAACTAGTCTACGATCAGTTGGGGACTATGGAAGTCTGACTGCCTACTGGTCAGCAGTCAGTCGCCTACCATTTTTTTGGTAAATATTTTTTTACTCTGGTCACAAGAAGGTTGCCAGTTTTTATAGGTCTTTTGGTCATAAAATGGTTTTTGCTGTGACTTGGGCATAAATTTCTTTTTTAACATACTGTGTAACATATAATGAAACATAAAAGAAATGCAAGTCAAGTTAACCTTTTTCAATACACATAATTTTGGAGTGTTAAAACATAAAAATCAGGGTATGAGCAGTTGTTTTGGGAGAAATGGAATGAAAGCGTTTTTCACATTATTTAAGAATGACTTACATTTTTAAGTTCAGTTGGAAAACCTCCCTTGCCAACTCTTGTTAAATATGCCTTGACCACACCAAAAACATTTCCAACATTGCATGGTGGAATACCAAGACCAGTACACGCACCACCAACACTGCAGTTAGATGATGTAACATATGGATAAAGACCTGGAAAATAAATATTTTATTAGCAAATAGCTTTTAAAAATTTAGATAACAAAATATATTTTAACATTTGTTGTCTCCTATGGAACTCACTACCACTGATTAGCATGTCAATAACCCTGATAGCCAATTTCAAAACAAATATAAAATATGGAGATAAAGGAATCATGATAGCAAATGTCTATCACACGAGAACTTAAGGAAGAAAAATAATAAAAGCTAATCATCTTTATTAATAGATATAGGATATTATCCTACATCAATTTTATTACCTATCCTCGATCTTAGTACTAATTCTTTTGCCCTTTAAGAATCAACAAATAGTATCCACATTCAAATTCAGCTATGTATAATCACTGTTTATGACATCATGTTACTTTATTTAATACAACCATTATAAAAAATCATGTTGGAAATCCCACCAAAGTCAATGTCCAGTATGGTTGACTGTGCCCCTTCAATAAGGATGTTCTTCCCCTCTTTAGTAGCTTGATGAAGATAGTGTACAGTGTCAGTCACCATAGGCCGAATCTTTTCTCGTAACTCCTGTGAACAAAAATGTAATACAAGCCACGTTTACAACCGTATATACATATATCTGTTAACAGTTACTACCATTGTTTATAATTAAAACAAGACCTTAGACAATTAACATTAATGTACCCAAAATATAAGCAGATATAAATTATATTTGTTAAACAAAGGTAAAAATAAAATAGAACAGAATTAACACCAACAATGTCTGTTACCCATACAAAATCATAAAGTATATTTATTTATATTAAACAAGATCAAAAATCAGAAATCATTATACACATATTTAACTTGCAAACTTTCAATAAAATTATTTGTACGTGTACATTAATATTAAAATAAGATAAACATTACACAAAAAAATCATATCAATTCAGCCATGTTTGATGTTTACCCAGCACATAATAACTAATAAAATATTAATCAATGAACACTGAATACTTAAGGGTTGTTCACAAGTAATATTTTCCTATTCAAACTATATGATGGGGGACAGGGCTCAAGGCCAGAGTACAAATTTATATCATGATTAAAATGTTGATTTAAATATCCCCACTGCCACCCCCACTGAAATTTTAGTTGCACAAATTTGTGTGGGGTGTATGAATAGAAAAATGTCAAATGTGAACTACCCCTTACAGTACATGTATTATATTAATTGGGGTGGAGGATTGAGAGAAAAAAAACTTTCCACAATATATGATTTACAAAAAGAAAAATGATTTAATCTCTCTCCAATCAAAATCACATGTACATGCATATTCTAAAAATGTGCAAAACCCAGTAGATATAGATCATTTCAAACTACAAAGTGAAATTATTCAAATGAATTTTACAAAGAGTAAAATACAATGTTTACTATTAATTTTTCTTTAATTATGTAAGTTATTAACAGCTCTCAAACAACCGGCCAAGTTGTGCATTTACAAAAACCCATGTGAACTGCAATTTGAGTCATGACACACAAAAGCATTTTTTTCTTCTCAAAAGGTTGTTTTACACAGTTTTCATATCCACCCAGTGTACTCTCTATGGTATTCACATGTTCACTTTACAGCAATATAAGGACACATTATCTTGATTAAAAAAAAAGTAATCTATTTGAATTATATATGAAGGTACCATGAATCACCATGTACAAGCAAAGGTCCATTCAGGTAATCAAATTTGTATTCATCAAGTGACAACTCCAAAGTGACAATGGACTGTGAATGAACACCAAACATGCATCCTTTCATGTGTCAGTTTGTGATGATATACATATGTAATCCCCCAAATTATTAATAGGTCGGAACTTCATCTCAGCTGTGAATAATACACAGTGATATGCGATATTAACAGTGACAGGACTGATCCCAACTCAAATACACAAGAAACCAAATAGGAGGTAAACAGAGGGAGTCACCACAGCTCTGGTCACTTACTTTATACTTCTGAAGCTCTGCACTAACATCAACATCCAAATCCGGAAACGTTCTCTTATGGTGGTCCACTAAGTTATGGAATCTGGAATTACAATGTAACAAGTTGCTTCTGCGATTTTACGCAAAAGAAAAAAAAAACATCTAAATAAACTATTATCCAACACAGATTTCTTGAAAAGAAACACTAAGTATAAAACAGAACTGCGGAGAAATATACTAACCTTTCAGAAAACAGGTCGAAGTCTCCCATCAGGTCACATATCCTCAAACCATTCCTAGTTGCCTGAAAAAGAAACATTCAAGTGACAGCAACCTATACTGAAAACAGATAACCATCAACCATAAATGTTTCTTCAAGAGGATGTTGCAATAAAAAGTGCACTAAAAGCTGTCAAATATTTCTAAAGAGATAAAATAAGTGTCTGACATTCCCATTTGTAGAAAAAAAAATACATTTAAGACCCCTTTCTGTAAATGATAAAAAATAATGAATGTGGCACAGTAGGAATCTTCTGTGTCGCCATTCCAGTATCTGTCACCTAAAAAAATGCGCTGGTTGTCATTTCACTTTTAAACAACATTTATATCCACAAATTAATACATGTATACCTTGAAGACATAAGGAACCTAAACATTGTTTTAATTATCTAACTTCACCTCATATGGTTTTACAATGGTGATAAAATATCTGTGAAATTACATACCATGTACATGTATGAATAACATGTAATGCAGTTAACAATATATCAAAATGTACTGCATCCACATGTACATATCCAATAGGAAAGATTAGTATACATGTACTTGTAAGTAGCTCTTATGTTGTTATCCCTATGTTCCAAAAAGAAAATTAATACATACATGTACATACAATTCATTTTATTAATGTCCAAACCGTATTATAAAGATTGAAATATCCATACATGGTAATACTTGGACACAAACTATTTTGATGTTTACAGCAAAGAATCCTGGCACCTCATTAATCACAAGAACGTCATTTTTGTTTTATAAATGTAGTCTAACTCTTTCATCCCCATGACAATACGTGTAAAGTTCCCTAACTCTGAATATATTTAAACAATTGAGTAGCATTTTTATTAATACAGAAATGTATTTTTGTCAACAATTAGCAACAAAATGAAATAAAACGTAAAGATTTTCTTAAAGTGTAATGAATAGGCTGGGTTAATCTAATATAGTTTGAGTAAATTTTTTAGTTTTACAGTGTTCTACAGGTAAGAACAGGTGTAACTTCAATAGAATGTATGCTTGATCAACACATCATAACATCGTTGCTAAACAAATAATTTACTCTACTGAATGTTAAAATAAGACTGCATAATTGAATTTATACAAATAGCACACAAATTTTAAATATCTACCTATTTTAATAAGAACAGGTCAATCCAGGTAGCAAAAATTATCATTCAATGTGTGTGGTTTTTTGGTTCGATTACAAATTATGTTTTTACCGGAAGAGCGACGAGACCATGCTCTATAAATATGGGGAAAAACAAAAACTGTTGCCAATCCGGTCCGCAAAAAATGGCGCCAAATTTGAACAGGTATAACAAACTGTTATAGCGGGGTGTTGAGTTGAACAGAGTATATTTTTTGAACTGCTAAAGCGGCCTATATGGACAAAAGAGCTAAACTCTATGCAACCTGCTAATATTGAAGGTATATGAAATCATGTACCAAAATATTGCAAAACATTTAATAAAAAAGAACAAAAGTAACTGTAAGCATTAAAGTATTTCAAATAACATTAAAAGAGAGAAGTGAAAAAGAAAGCATTAAAACAAGGGACAAACATAACACAGAAAATCATTTATTATTCTGTTAAAATTTGCAAAAGCCACTCATAGCGCGAACTAATCTTGCAGCTAAATCAAATGTAAATTCTGGTTTCACATCCTTACGTAGGCCACCTAATATTATTAATGTTTCTGGACAAATGGTAACATATACATGTAATATTTACGTTTCAAAAATACATTTAGATAGTAAACATAATTCATGAATGAAACCTAACCTATAATTTATTAACTTCATGAAAATATTACTAACATTTTATGAATGACATAAATGTACCTTTGTAAAGTTATCTTTAAATAATAGAAAATCATCTAAATGTTACCCACAGCAAAAATACTGTGTATCTCCTTAGGGACAGATAATGCTATCCCTAAAATCTTGTGTGGCCAACAGTTGTGATGGGCTAATATATGATTACAGTAGTTGATAAATACCTCAACATGCTAAAATAACTTGCACACTGACTACCTTTGAAGCATAAGCTGGTCCAATGCCTTTCTTTGTTGTACCAATACTGAAAACAAAAACTATTCTTTATAAAAGTATCAATTTTATCTGATTATTACATAAAGGTAAAAATAAATCAATGAAACAAGCATGAGAACCCTGAATATACAAATTTTTTGTTATACATGTACATAAAACTTCCTTTTTATAACATCTTGTTTAAATACAAAATACAAACAAAACAGCAATTTAAACAAGTGCATGTGTCTTCTCTACCGACCAGTAAAGTTTGTTTTATTTAACGATGCCTCTAGAGCATATTGATTTTTATCTTACCATTAGCTATTGGACATCAATCATATGGTCATTCTGCCCCCACACAGGCTACTCTTTCTGATATGCTGCAAGGGGTCTTTTATATGCACCATCCCAGACAGGACTGTACATACCACGGCCTTTGATGAATCAGTTGTGGACCACTGGTTGGAACAGAAAATAGCCCAAACTGCAAATGGGCCCACTGAGAAGCATCGATCTGATGACAGACCGCTTCACAGGCTGACACGCTACTGTTTGAGCTACATCCCACTCCCCTCTCTACCAACAAATACACAATTATAAAAACTCCGGTTAAAAAATACAATTGTCTGATGCCCGGGTCAAGTCGAATTTGACAAATGGGAAATCGGTTCTGAAGATTTAACTTACCCACAAGTAAGAGAACTGCCAAATAATTAAATTCTCAATTCAGTGACATTTCTTATTGGCAAAATATTATGACTTAAAAGTAATCAGACGACAAAGCATTTTTTTGTAACACGTCACAAGTTATTTCAGTCTGTGTAAAATCACACAATCTTTTGGCTATTTTCGTTATAATACACATAGATCTGTTAAACAACACTGGACCCTTCATCAATATCAGTGAATACAGTTCGTCCTACACAGACGGAAACATTCAAGGGTTACTGAATGCTGTTAAATGATTACAGGTATAGCCGAGAAGTCATGAGTAAGTTATTACAAAGAGTCATGAGTGAATTAGTACCAAGAGTTATCTAAACAGGTTTGTTTTTAACAGACATGGGGGGTGTTGTCAAACAAATATGCCTACGGTGTGTTTAGGAAGCACTATCCAGTGTTATTAATTGTTTTTTTGGATCTAATAGCTGTTTGATTACTGGAATACAGCTGCAATAAATGATGTTCAGAAAAGCCTCTTTTAAAACTGTTTTAGTTGCGGTTCACCCAAATAAACATTTTGCATATTAAGACTATCACTGAAGCAGTTTACCTTTGTGAACAAACTTTTCAAGTGGTTATTCATTTATGAAATCTATATGACATTAAACCCTCTGGCTGGTAAGGTTACTCATCTTTCACCCAAAGCACAAACTGTTTAACTTAAAATTATATATTGTTAGGTATTGTAAAAGTATAGAAAACAACTGTCATCAGAGTCAAAATCAGAGATATTATTAAATTAATACTTACAAATGCAATATAATTAACCTAATAGTATGTTGTGTATAAAATCTATACATCTGTTTAATGCTACAAAATAACAGTTGTAGCTTAAAAGTAGCATACCTTTAGGATGAATCTGTATATTTCCATCTTCTCGTCCTGTTGATCTCAATTTTTAATTTTTTTTTATTAATTTGTCAGAGCTGACAGAATTGAGAATTTGTGTAATGTATAAATGGATAACGCAAATAAAAATTTTAGTAACCCATTTTAAAAATATGACTACTAAATATACTTGTAAAAGAAAGCGCAAAAATGGTTACGTAAAATTAAGACTATGCATGGATGAAATAATTGCACAATTTTTACAACCTGGTTTATCTAGCAAAAATTATTAAATTATATTTGAGAGAATGTTTTTTTTTATTGTAAAATATCCACTTTCTTTTATTAGATTTCTTTAGTTGTCAGTTTATACCCAATTAAAGTAATTAATTCAAATATTTATGCCTAAAACACACTTACAGATTGTTGCCTCTTTTAGTTTCATGTAAACCATCCACTGTCTGATGCAGGTCAAAGACTAAAATTAAAAAAATATTTCTCAACTAGAATGGTGTGCATGTACATATTGTAAATCATAAAATTAACGCAAGTGTCGGTTGTCAGACTAAAATGTGACATTTTGTGGAAAGGCATTAATATAGGCATATCACCTCCGCACAATATTTATTCAGTATCTATTATGTTTCAGACATGGCATTATGTAACTCATGGTCTTTAGAGGAAACCCAATGATGGCACATATGCTATTCTTTCTGATTAACAGCAAGGGGTCTTTTAAATGTGCTTTCCCACAGACTGGACAGCACACAGTCCGACAGTTTGCTCATTGACTTATCTGAGACATGCTGTAGATGACACTGTAGTGTAACATTTTAATTATTATGCCTTCAGAGGTTTCCCCGTGCTCCCTTACCTCATCAAGTAAGTGCCTTTATGCCTGATAAGCACCGTAGCTCAAATACCACGTCGGCTTAATTTGTGAAGTGCAAGGTGTGATACAAACTTCGAAAAAATAAAGTTGTAAAATCTGACTGTATCCAGCACACACAGTCACACGTCCCGACTGATTGGTAAAATATCTGCCCAACAGGCTATTCCATAATCTTGTTGTTTTAATCGTTTTTCTTCAATAGTGTGGGCTATCGAATGGGATCACCGACTGAGACATGCTTGCGCTAAACAGATTTGCATGCACTGCCTTCACATATCAATTAAAACATCAAAAAGATAACCTAACAACTAAATAAACAACATGGCACGTGAATTTCTAGAGTTAAACATGCCCTATTTAAGCCTGTACATTTGTAATTGCGCAATGGAACTTGCAATCGTTCCGTTATTTAGGAAAATGAACAATTACGGATCGATAATAACAATTAACAATATTTTTTAATAACAAACATCTATTCATTCCAGCGATCCAATATGGAAAAAGGATTTTCTCTGGAAGGAGCCTAACTTTGAATATGGCAATTTCACTGCCAAATATAATTTATCTGAAGCACATGTATTATTATTGGTAAAATTACTTCGCTACAATTTTATGATATAAACGAAAACACATAAAAGTTTAACACTAGATATTTTACGTGATGATGGTTTAAATATCATAAGTTAATATAAACAAAACGTTTATAGCATTATTATATAGATATACTGGTAAGTAGCTTACAAATATTTTTCAAAGAAAAACTTAAATATATTATAACTATTATTTTAGAAAATCTTAATTACAACTGTTATGTCCAAAAGCTATTTTTAGTATTAATTATATAACCCTGATAGGTCATATTACTGATTTACCATAATAAACACGATAAAAGGTTTTCATTTTAATTATTCATGTTACTGAATTACCGTTTTCAGGACAATAATTATTTAAAAATAGTTATTAATATTATCAGTATTAACGAACAAAAACGGTGGTTTCCTTTTTTTAGAACTTTAATTTTTTTATTAATAGTTTTTTGTTTTAGGTTTATGCCATGGGGATCTATGAAAAATAGAAGGATTAATGTTTTTAAGTAATAGTTGACTGATTAGTGGCATTGGCAAGATAAAGAAACAAAGATGACAATTTTAATGCAAAAAATTAATCTTATATATATCACACTTTTAGTCTTCCTTTTTACTGTGATCTAATTATCTAAGCATGAAGGTGAATTGTGAAAATGTAAGCGCCTTTTAAAAAATCTGGGGAAAGCCCTGGCCTTAATGATGTTCTGGTAGGATTAGTAACTTTTAATTTGGGAAAATAACAATTCTCCACATAGCCAATCAAGTTTGCATGAATTTAAAGTTGTGTAATCAACATGTGAACTGGATTATGTTAGCATAATATACTGTGCTCTGTATCCATAACAGTTTTCTATTCAAATTTTATGTAAACCACAAGCAACCACCATACCAGAAAATATGCAGGCTTATGATATGTGATGTTATGTTTCTTAGTACATTCAAAACACCAATGTACCTAGATGAGCTCTATCTGAAATTAACAGCCTCTTTTCCCAGTCAGGTATTCCATACTTCTTGTTGATCTCAACTTCTTTAAACAGATCTGGCAAATGAATGACGACACCATTTCCTGTAAAACATATTTTAAATAAAATACAACTTACAAAAGTGATAAATGTACATGTATGTAAATTCATGAAGCAACTTTGTATAATCAGAAAGCTCTGATGTATGTAATCTTTCAATTAATACTTTATTATAAAATTCCTATTTACATTTAATTACATATATCATCTACATCAGTACATGTACATACATTTTGTTTATTTGATAACATATTCAGAATAACATTCCATTCCATTCCATTTCCATACATGTACAGACTTTATATAAATACTTGTTTACATTATATACCATTTTTGTGAACTTACAATTGAACCAAGGAAATACGTAATTGAAATGTATGCAAAACAAATAGTTTGATGTAGTAATATGGGCAAATCAGTAAGAGATAGTGTAAAATATTAGGATCAGGTTTGACCCCTTTCCCTAATCCTAAGATAAAAAACATTGACAAAAATGTATACTGTAAGATAACTTCAGGGTTTTCCCTAAGAACCGGCTGCCGGCCAAATTGACCGCTTCTATCAATTTTCTGGCTGGTTCAAAAGCTTCCAACAAACATTATTTATTGTGATTATGACTTAAAGGATTCGTTTTCAAACTTTCTTGAATGAAAAGCAAGTAGAAAGAGTCATATGGGCGAAAGAATTCGTGTTTGTTTGTATCATTTTGACTTCCTGGTTTAAGTTGTTGACACTTTACTGATGATTATATGAAACGGCACTTTTCATTAGTCAATGTTTTCACGACTGGTTCTTTGCTCTTGTATGGATAACAACCGAAACATTGAGAGCCACGGTAACCAGTATGTGATGAAAAACGAAAACACGTGTATAGCCTACAGTAGGGACCGCACTGGAAGACTAGTAATGCTACAACTCGCCACTACTTGTTCGCTGAGATTTGTGGTTTAAAAAACAGGCCCACATTGCAGGCCCTTTTATTGTATGTTCACGGAGACATACGAAGTGGTCTCCACTTGCAGACAGTTGGTAAAGGTCTAAACTGGTGTTTTGGCATCGACAAAACCGGTGTTGGTTAGGGGTTAATAGTTCATTGCACATCAAAAATGAAATTGGTTAATAGAACTCCACTTATTTACCAAAAAAATGCATTTTTTGTTAGTTATCACAGTATTCACATATTCTTTCTTAAAACAAATTTATACATCACTGTTGCCATACATATCAGTATTTTGAGATCAATTTAAAGTTTTACAAATCATACCAATTGTCTGAAAACGCAAATGTTTCATTCAGAATCCAATATGGCAGACATTTGTTTTACATTAATTTTTATTTTTCGATTTCAATGCAATATTTTAAATTTATTATAGTTTATACCTCTTAGAGCAGCGTGTACATCTATAATGACAATACTAATTATTATCATGATAATAACAATGATAATAATATAAATACCAATAATAACACTTGATATTATTATAATTTATAGTAAATATTGGTTATTGATGAGTTATTAGTTAAAATATTGATAGTTTTGAGGTTTATTAATGTATATTAACTAAAAAAAAAGACACTAGGTTAAATAATTTGCACCATGCAATTTTTTGTAGTTATTTCCCCTTGGATACAAAAATTCAATTTTGGGGGATTAGGAGTGAGAATTTTTTTTTAATAATTAATTATCATTATTTAAAGTGTATTCTATTACTACAGCTGAAAATGGGTGTAATTCATTTCAAATCCTAAAACTGTGTATGGTCCCTAGTACTGGAAACTATATATGCAGAAACCATGCACATTATTATTCCTGATTATTATTATAACTGACTGAATTGTGGTTTAATGACTCCCAGCCACAAAAATAAACATCAGCTATTGGGGTTATTCTTATACTGGTTTGTGTAAGTGATTGCTGTACATCTTCCCACCAAGCCCCATGCAGTGTTCACTCGGGTTAGAACCTAAGCTAGGAGTGGAATGCTCACTAGAGTTAGAACCTACATGTATGCTAGGAGTGGAATGCTCACTCGGGTTAGAACCTAAGCTAGGAGTGGAATGCTCACTCGAGTTAGAACCTAAGCTAGGAGTGGAATGCTCACTCGGGTTAGAACCTAAGCTAGGAGTGGAATTATCACACGAGTTAGAACCTAAGCTAGGAGTGGAATGCTCACTCGGGTTAGAACCTAAGCTAGGAGTGGAATGCTCACTAGAGTTAGAACCTATGCTAGGAGTGGAATGCTCACTAGAGTTAGAACCTATGCTAGGAGTGGAATGCTCACTCGAGTTAGAACCTAAGCTAGGAATGGAATGCTCACTCGAGTTAGAACCTAAGCTAGGAGTGGAATGCTCACTCGAGTTAGAACCTATGCTAGGAGTGGAATGCTCACTCGAGTTAGAACCTATGCTAGGAGTGGAATGCTCACTCGAGTTAGAACCTAAGCTAGGAGTGGAATGTTCACTCGAGTTAGAACCTATGCTAGGAGTGGAATGCTCACTCGGGTTAGAACCTATGCTAGGAGTGGAATGCTCACTCGAGAGAATCTATGCTAGGAGTGGAATGCTCACACGAGTTAGAACCTATGCTAGGAAACCCAATAATAAATAAGGAACATTTACCAAACTATTTTCAGTTACAGTTTCATTTATACACTTTGACATTATCAGCATACTATCCACATGTTATATATATTTCCAATAAGACCTGTTATTGATTGAACACGTGCATGATGCAACTTTTTAGACAAATAGTATTTATTGATTTTTCCCTCAAGTTGCGTTCAGATTAACTAAGTATATTCATAATTATTGATGAATAATCACATATAATCTTTGTAAAAACAAAGAAAACTGAAATCTGCATTTGTACGAAATGTCGATAACCTGTTGAATGTATTACGAATTTACGGGTAAGGTGTTCATAACCAAACTGGAAATAAATACGCTCGTAACTGAATTCACGGCACTATTAATAGTATTAACATGTTTGCGATTTTTGCGGTATATTTTATTTGCATTTTTTTTTTTTTTTCGTATACGGAGTACTTTACTGAAATGGGTAAGTGACGATTTGGTACAAACAAATGCGTCCATGTGGTTGAAATATGAAGATAATTCAAAAGTTGAAGTATCTGTGATGAGGTGTGTAATAATAATAATTAAAACTATTCTTTAAAATTAATATTTATTTATTTCAATATTAAATTTCAATTTAATTTGGTGACAGGTGCATTTTCATTTTTGACCGGCACAAATTGATTGACATAGGACATTTTGACAGGCACATCTCAAAAAATTATTTCCAGGCTTGCTACAGACTGACTCAAGAAAATTCCTATAAAAAGGAGGCAACAATAAAAATATAAAATAATATAATGATAAGGAAGTTTAAATGACTGATACCAGAAATATAGTAAAAGATAAACAGATGATAATATATATGCTAACTTCCTACCACCAAGATAAATTTTCCTTTTTTTTTGCTTCATTCAATCTCTAGATGATCCCTATGCAGAGATTCAGTTTGTTTCCATGCAATTGGTATGACTTTAAAATTTAAACTTTAAGCTGTGATCTCTAACCAATGGTTCACCCTATTCTTTTAATACGTGTAAACAATTTGAACTGTGGATCAAGGTTGGACAAGAAACTAAGACTAAGTCACGGCTTCTAGAAAAATTTCTAAATCCACTAGCCGTCGGACCAATGATTTTTAAAATTCAAAAACAAATAGCCACGACCGTTGGGCTGCCATATTCTAGAAACCCTGCATAAGTGTTAAGATAGTAGATTTTTAAACATTTGCCAAACGTGTGTCCAACTAAGAACAGCCACTGAAACCTATTTTAATATTTTTTATGGTAGCTTTTACAACAGCATGCATTGACAACTGTCACTGCAAATAACTGGTACTGGTATAGTTGTCATTGTTACTTGCAATAGATTTGTAAGTTTTATAAGCATGGGACAGGTATTACCTATTAAAGGAAGAAAGAAAGGAATACATGTTTGTTTAATGACACACCAGCTAATTGGTTATTCAACACCTATTAGTTACACAGTGTTTGTGACTCATGGTAAAATCTACTACTGCCACATAGGCTATGCTTTTCAATTGGTAGCAAAAGATCTTTTATATACACTTTCACACTGATTGCCTTTGACTAGCTACATGTACACCCAGGACTTGCTACATGTGCACCCAGAACTCACTACTTGTGCACCCCATATGCGCTACATGTGCACCCAGGACTCACTACATGTGCACCTCGTATGCGCTACATGTGCACCCAGGACTCACTACATGTGCACCCAGGACTTGCAACCAGGACTCCCCAGATGTGCACCCAGGACTCGCTACGTGTATACCCAGGACTAGCTATGTGTACACCCAGGACTAACTACTTGTACACCCAGGACTCACTACATGTGCACCCAGGACTCGCTACATGTGCACCCAGGACTCGCTAGATGTGCACCCAGGACTTGCAACCAGGACTCGCTACATGTGCACCCAGGACACGCTACATGTGCACCCAGGACTCGCTACATGTACACCCAGGAATAGCTACGTGTACACCCAGGACTAACTATGTGTATACCCAGGACTCACTACATGTGCATCCAGGACTCGCTACATGTGCACCCAGGACTTGCAACCAGGATTCACTAGATGTACACCCAGGACTCACTAGATGTGCACCCAGCACTCGCTACATGTACACCCAGGACTCGCTACAGGTGCACCCAGGACTCGCTACATGTACACCAAGGACTAGCTACATGTGAAAACCCAGGACTAACTACGTGTACACCCAGAACTAACTGTGTGTACACCCAGGACTAACTACGTGTACACCCAGGACTCGCTACATGTACACCCTGGACTAGTTACATGCACACCCAGGACTAGCTACATGTACACCCACGACTCACTGAAGCAGACAGAAATAAATGGTATCCTCCATGATGTCCTTAGAGTAGATTCTGAGATAAGTATCAGATGATCACAGATCATTAGGAATATAGCTTTAGATAAGATAGTGAAAGCAGGTGCATACCCAACAGTCATATATGCACGTAATAAAACCAGTGTAGCATATCTTTTAGGATATCTTGTTCAGCATGAACATACCAAATCAATGTTTTATTTAGAAGTGCATTCCCTTGTACTGCATGCAGCCAATTCCATAGCAATAAGTGTTAGGTTAGGAATCATTTCAAAACTTGGCCTAGAATATTAAAGTGTTTTTTTACTTTACCATTAGAATTCACTTTTTCACTCTTAACCACAGATTAAAAAAAGATTGAATTAGATTATATACACTCATATGTATTATTCATTTTAAAACAACTGTTTTTAAAAGTTTCATTCTGTCAATATCACTGGATATGGTAATTTGTGTCATAATTTCATCACTGATCTCATAAAAATATTCATATCAGATTTACATTAGTTTTATATAAAATGAAAATTAACACAGTCAAAACCTCATGTTAGTTAGAAATAATCAACAAACTGAAACAAATCATGTAAGCTTATTTTTAGAATGCAAACTTTTCAGGGTGAGATATTTACGTTTTAATAATGCACTTTTGCATCCAGTTAAAAATCTCATAAATCTATGAGGAATTTATATTCAGCTTGGAAAGAATAGAAGAAAAACAAAATTGAAACACTCAGAATGATACAACATAATTTAATTGTTCCTCTAGGTAATTTTTCATCCCAGCCAGTGGCAGGGAATGGAAAGTGTCTATAAAAGCTAACAGAAAAGAATAACCTATGTTGCAGTAGCAGGTTTAAGACATACATGTAAATACAAATAATACAACTGAGGCAAGAAGAAAAAAAACTAATTATTTAATTGTTGTTGGTTAAAATCTGATACGGTGTAATAAATGCAGCAATTGAAATAAAACATTTATTTTCAACAAAACCCATTCTCAAACTTACAGTATTTCAACAAAGGATGAAACATGATTTGTTTATATTGGCAGAAACTACAATTTTAGTGTTCTTAAAGAAAATGATGCAAAAATATATAATTGTGCCTAACTACAGTCAGACCTTGTTACAATAACCACCTGTGCCCTATGATAAGTCTGTCGTTATTTCCTGTTTGCTGTTTAATGAGTTATCGCCACTATGTCAATCATGGGAAAAATAGTCTAGCTGTAATTATTACAAAGGTATCAAAACCAAATAAGAGAACATCATAAATTGTCTTTAAAATGAAATAAATTTAATAAAAGGAAACACTATTATCTTGATGCTCAGTTATATAAATTAAAATTTCACTTTTTTCTGCTATAGGGAATTGCGTTTGATGTCTTTTAGCAGGTTCAGCTATGTTTAAGTGCAAATTTGGAAATAATGTATGTCACCTTTACGAAGGGCATGAATACGATATAAAACCAGAAAATAAAAACAAAAGCAATTTAATTGGTTGAATGTTGTTAATTGCTTAAACAATACCCTTGATACCCACTCGGCGATCACTGAGACTCAGAAGTCACGTGACTGTCGCCATATTGTGTCAGACTATAGGTATTGAGTTGTTATCTGGCTAAGAATTACGTGGCCAGCTTGGGTCGATAATTAAAGAGCAAATAAAGAGAAGTTACTAATGGGATGATCATTCTTGGATCTTGTTTTGTCGTTCAAAAGAAGTACTTTGAGTGGCTATTTGTACTTTTGTTGTAAATTTGCACTGTTGGTGTGGGAAGCTGAATTCTGTTCTAACCCATAAGATTATCACTGTGTACCGTTTGTTTCTACAGAACGTGTATCAGACGGTGTGAATGTCGTCATAATAATGGTCGTTGTAACGAGGTCCGACTATGTTTTTTCCCATGAAAAATGATGTCTGTTGCATACTTTTGGGGTAAAATTGTGAACATTACACATTTTAGACTTCAAAAAATTAATTCTTTGTAGGATGTGCTTTTACTCAAAAATAAATGAACAATGAAAAAAGTCAAGATTTTAGTAGCTGAAATCTAAACAAATTACAAAATTCTCACTGCTAAGCACTTAGAACACCTTACTGAACCATGTGTCTTGTATCAAACTGAGTGTAAAGAGGCGTATTGGCAGTAGTAAGCATTATTGTATGAAATTTCCCAGAACACAAGACATGGAAATAAACAATGGGAAAGACATGCTGGTCAGGTAGCATTTGGGAAATCAAACTGAAACTGAATCTTTTCTTACGTTCATTGCTTTCCAGCAATCTGTGACAGCAGTAAGCAAACAAAAACAACATTTACTATAACAATGTTTACAATACACAGTGATCAACAAGCAATGCAGACAATATCTATCACCTGTCACCATCATACTAACAAGTGTGCAGTCACCTTCATACTAACAGTGTGCAGTCACAATCATACTAACAGTGTGGTCACCTGTCACCTTCATACTAACAGTGTGCAGTCACAATCATACTAACAGTGTGGTCACCAGTCACCTTCATACTAACAGTGTGCAGTCACAATCATACTAACAGTGTGGTCACCAGTCACCTTCACACTAACAGTGTACAGTCAACAGAAAATTAGTACATTTAAAATACTAATTATTTTAATAGGAAATTTAATTTTGTATGCATGCCTTAACCCTCAATGTTACCTGCATTTTTCTTTGTACATGTACAGTGTATAAAGATAAAAAGATAAAAGGACATCTTATTGTAATTTTAGGGAGACAGTAAGATGCAGCTGAGCAATTCCTCTTAATTAAAGGGAAGATCTAAAGGATCTAAAGCTGGGAGTGAAGGTTTGTGATACTGTGCCTACATGTAACTGTAAAAGCACAGAAACCAGATAATTATTGTGTCTCATTGGCTGGGGTAGAACTTCGGTGTTTGGGGGGCACAGTGATTACTGCCTTGGATTCCTAGGAATAAAAAGGGCACCAAGGCAATTTATAGGACATATCAGGAACAATGGAAAAAAGGGCACGGCAATATCTGCCTTCATTAGAAGTGAACTGGAGAGGGCATTGTGGCAAAGGGACTGGGTGGCACAGCAAATGCTTCAATTCCTTGGTGAAATTCGACTACTGCAATGGTGTGCATTTATTCATTTGATGACAGACCTAGTTGTGTGACTGCACTTTCAGTTATTTCAATGATTGCATGAATCATGTTTACAATATCATCTAGTTTATCATTAGATATTCACTATGTTCCTCTCACACAACAAACACCTATAGGTTGATAGTTCCTGTGAACAATGTTACAACACACACATGCAGTGCACTCTATCTAACTGGGCTCATGTCATATTTAAACATGCACCACCTTTATATACAGGCCTTTATTATTTTATTTAGTGAGGCAATCAAAACATTTTATCGGTTATAAAATTATTACAAAACATTTGTTTTGTTATTTTGACTAATGATGGGAAGCTTGTAACTGTAAATTTATTGTAAAATAAGGTTGCTGGGTCATTCTCTCATTCTTACGTATGTAAGATAGAGTTATCCCATGAAAGAAAGCTATGAAAGAAATTTCTATCTTACATGGC
>JAULBS010090122.1:0-12029 GCA_032355785.1 Symmetromphalus regularis | reverse complement strand
ACCTGTGGTTAATAATCAGCCTAAAACAAGTAATTTACTGGTGAGAAAGTGGATGATGAATTATGCTATTAATGTGACACCTGTGGTTAATAATCAGCCTAAAACAAGTAACTTACTGGTGAGAAAGTGGACCGTGTTGAACCAGTCCTTCATGAACCCCATTGAGGCTTGCCTGGAGCCTCCCAGTGATATTGTCGTATAATTAACACAAATAATTGTAATGTTTTTCACGGGCTTGGTACCATCAGTGTACCGCACCTCCTTGTTACTGTCAGTGTCCACGGTACTCTCTGGGTATGTGTTCACAGTTGGTACAGTCTCACTTTTTGTGTCCGTTTCACTATCTGTTTGACTGTCGATTCCTGAACCTCGACTCCCTGAATTGCGGTTTATTATAGAGTCTGGTACATCTGCTGGCTTGGGTTTCTTGGGAGGCACTATAGTGTTTCCTTCATGAAGAATGGCGTCTGCTGCATCTGTAATGTAACACATACATGTAAACAATCATAGTATATTGAATCACTGGGGTAATATGCATTGACACATTTTATATCCAAGGATACAATCTCATAATCAGTTTTAATCAGGGACCAAATATTATTTTACACTTAAAATACATTTCCACCCAAAATAATATACTCATGGAATAAATCAGGAATGAGATGCAGGAAGTTTTGAAGTGGGGTGTCCAAAAAATAATTTTAAAGTATTTAATACTGGAATGGGAAGGGGTCCGTTGTGAGTTATGACAAAATTGTAATGTTTATAATCACTGAAGAGTCAATAGACCATAATTCAAATCACATGTAGAAATGAAAAATGAAAAAGAGTTTTCAGTGTTTCTCAGGTTTTTGGAACATTTCCTCACATGGTGGTTTCCCCTGATTTTTATAATTCCTCAAGTTTTGCAGGTTTTTCCCTAAATTAGCAAAAAATTCGAAGTTTACCATCATTTTAAAATTAAATCTGAAATTTCCTTTTTTCTCAAAATTTGAAAAATTCCGTCACATGGTAGTTTTCCCAAATTTTTTATAATTCCTTGAGTTTTGCAAGTTTTTTCCCTAAATTAGCAAAACCTTGTAAGTTTAAACATGATTTTTATACTAAATCGAAATTTCGTGACATTTTCCCAAAAATTTGCAAAATTTCCTTACTAATAAAATGAAATTCACTAAGTTTTTCATGTTTTTATTCCTACCTGCAGATGCCTTTTCTGGTTCCTGAGTGACAGGTTGATGGACATCATACTCATGTGTAGCAGTTGGAATGCTTTTAGATGACCCAACTTCTGTACTAATAGAAATGCTTTCTTTAACAGCTTCCTTCTTGCGTTGACCTTTCTTCTTCTTCTTCTTCTTCTTTCTTCTCTTGTGACCTTTTTCTTTTCTGTGAACAACTTTTAAAATTCTCTTTGGTACTGCAAAAACAAAAACAAAAGATAGAAGTTTTGTATAAATAAACAAATTGGTGGTTGGTAATGTAGACATTAATCTACCCTATAACTCTGCCATATTACACTTCTTTCATTTTATTCTAATTCTTGCAATTTAATAAAATAAATTCTCAATCTGTAGCTTTTTGAAATTAATCTTTTCCAATTTTATAAAATCTGAAGGCTGCTATTTCCAGAAGTGTATTTTAAAATCCAATGGCATAAATGACCATAAACAGTGATAACACTAAGTGTTCTCAAAAGTTTTGCTTGTTCAGTTTCATCAATGCACTTCTCATAAGCACGGGAGTGGAATGTAGCTATAATGGTAGCATGTCCACCTGTGAACCGGTTGGTCATCAGATCAATCCTTCTCAGTGAAGCCATTTGTAGTTATTTTCCATTCCAACCAGTGGTCCACAATGGGTTCATCAAACACCATGGTATGTATTGTCCTGTCTGTGGGATATCACAGATATAAAAGAACACTTGCTGCTTATTGGAAAGAGTAGCCTATGTGGCAGCAGAGAGTTTCCTCTAAATAAATATATCAGAATGACCATAATGTTTGATGCTCATTCGCCGATGATAAGATAAAAATCAATGTGCTCTTGGGACGTCATTAAATAAAAAAAACTAACTTTTCTCATAAGCACTGATCAGGAACTGTAACTCAAGATTTTATTTTCTAATAGAAAATAATCCTCAAGTCTAGACTAATATAATGCAAATTGCATGTAATGTGATCTAATTCCAAGTTTAGACTAACATCAAGCAAACTGCATGTAATTTTAGTTCAGAACAAAAACCTAGACCAAACTAAAAACATGAGCTCTGATCTACTAAATGTTATTAGAGATGACTATCTCGACACTTTCAGATATAAATAACCTCTCTACAATAACAGACAATGGATTGATCATTCAACACAAGTTTCCTTCCCGTCATTGTGTTTTTCATCTAAAATAGAAATGGGTGTTACTATGTAATATGACATAAGTTTCAAGTTTTTAACCTTTTTTAAAAATTACAGTCTGTTATTTGAGTATTTGTGAAGTGCCTGCATCCATTGTTTATTCTGAAGTGTTTTTTCTACAAAATAGAAAGTAATGACATATTCTCTTGACCTGATGCACTTGTTTTCTTGAGTGTAAATTCTGGGGGGATACATCCCCCCAACATTTTGTATAGAGGGGATGCCACTTCCTTCGAAACATTTAAATTAAAATACCTAAATAATAATCTTTACCAGTATTTCTCTTTATAGTATCAATATAATACTTAACTATGAGATTGTGGTCTTAGCACAAATATATCGAAGTACACAGGAGTCTACAATGGTGTGAAACATGGGGGGACAGGGGAATGCGCCACTGCTTTCAATTGCTCTATTGTTTTTAATTAGAAAGAGTAGCCTATGTGGTGTTGGTGAGTTTAAAGACCTAATATTTTTTTTATTTTTTTAATAACACCACTAGAGCACATTGATTTATTAATCATCAGCTATTGGATGTCAAACATTTGGTTATCTTGACACAAAGTCAAATGTAAGCCAGCTTCAATTGGGTTTTGAACCACTGTCATCAGCTTGAGAGTCCGACATTCTACCGCTGGACCAGCAAGGCTCAAATTAAAAACCTAATAGCTGACGACCTATTAACTGCATACCTAATAATGTGTTGTGATGTCATTAAAATAAGCTTTTCTTTTTCTTTTGTTTCATAATCCTGGCAGAAACATGCAGTGACATTTGATAGAACTTGTGGAAATCTGCTTAGGAGGATAATTCTATAAACATAGAAAGATCAGGGAACCTGGAGTGACAGACCACACATTCTTCAGTCAGTAATAAAGCTAATTCCACCACTGAAACCTTATCACAGACACATAGCTATGGGTTTATTAATCTAGGAATTTCAAACTTCTTCATATCTTAATAAGAAGCCACCCAAACAGGAATTTATAACAATCCATGAAGATTTCACTTCTTCCTGATGGAATTTCAGCTGTTCCAAAGCACTAATTACCTATATCTTAATAGGAAGCCGCCCAGACCGGGATTCATGGCAATCTTTAAAGTTTTCACTTCTTTCCGATAGAATTTCAACTGATAGCTCAAACGGTAGTGTGTCCGCCTATGAACCAGTTGGTCGTCAGATCGAACCTTCTCAGTGGACCCATTTGCAGTTTGGGCTATTTTCCATTCCAACCAGTGGTTCATCAAAGGCTGTGTTATGTGCACTCCTGTTTGCAGGACATTGCATATATAAGAACCCTTGCTGCTTATCAGAAAGACTAGCCTATGTGGCGGCGGTGGGTTTCTTCAAAATAAATATGTCTGAATGACCATACGATTGACATCCAATAGCCGATGACAAGATGAAAATCAGTGTGTTCTTGAGATGTCATTAAATAAAACAAACGTTACTTTTTCAGCTGTCCTGAAGCATTAATTGCCCAGTATAAACACTAACAGCGGTTCAACCAGAGCTCAGCCACCTCGGGTGACCACCGACACTGTTACATTTTCTAATCATTAAAATAGCAGTTTAGCTATATTCTGCCCTATGGCCCGATCTGGTGACTGTTTATACTGTTACATTTTTTAGTCATTAAAATAGGTTTACAGCCAAAGCCTGCCCTATGGCAGAACCTGGTGACTGTCTTTACACCATATGTATTACAATTTGCAGTGATTACTCTTAAGCTTTTATTTGGTATATATAATTGTATTTATTACTTACGCGGTACAGCATAACATGGGTAATATTTATCGTACGATTTCCCTCGTATCTTATTACATATGTAATAATAATCGTCTGTCCTCCTAGGATTGTCATTTAACAATTGGCTGTTGTAAGAGCACATTTCCCCTGATTGGCTAACGTCAGTTTATGACGTCATAAACTGACATCAGTTTATGACGTCACTTAATAACGTTTTCAAGACATCAATGAACAAACATTTCTCTGCAGTTAAGTAAACGTAAGTTTGTAAACAATGTCTGGAATGTTCATTTAGCAAGACAGTGTTATGGTAATAAATAGAATATTATATTCGTGTCCATGACAGACGATGTTTACGACACTTGTGCCTAAATTATCGCATTTCCCTTGCTTTTGCTTTAGGCACTTGTGTCGTAAACATCGTCTGTCATGGACACGAATATAATATCCTCTATTTATTTAACGCCTCTAGAGCACTTTGATTTGTATTTTATCATCGGCTGTTGGATGTCAATCATATGATCATTCTGACATACAATGTATGTCTCTAGAGGAAAGCCACTGTCACCATATGGACTACTCTTTCCGATAAGCAGCAAGGAGTCTTTTATATGCACTTTCCCCACAGACAAGACAGCACATGCTATGGCCTTTGATGAACCATTTGTGGACCACTGGTTGAAATAGAAAATGACCCAAACTACAAATGGGTCTACTGAGAAGGATCGATCCGATGACTGATCACTTCACAGGTAGACACACTACCGTTTGAACTACGTCCTGCTCCCTTTTAATATGAGATTCACTTGTATACCTACACAATCGTTTAAATTACTTTCATAATGGAGAAACTGCTAGTACACAGCAAGGTCAATTTTAATATGATAGTCAGTTGAATATCTACACTATCATTTAAATTACTTTCATAATGAAGCAACTGCTAGTACACAGCAAGGTGAGTTTTAATATGAGAGTCACTTCAATACCTGCAGAGTACTTGCTATATTATGTATTTTGCCAAACAATGTTTGTTTTATACACTGTAGTTCAAGCTGGCAGTTCTGTCTTTGTATATATTTTTGTATTCTGGGCGGTAGCCTTTTACTGAATAAAAATGTCTATGAATACCTACACAGTCATTTAAATTAATTTCATAACAGAGAAACTGCAAATACACAGCAAAATCAGTTTTAACTTGATAATCATTTGAATACATAGACAGTATTTTAAATTTAAATATATAAAAAAGTTATTGTAAATGTGATAATAATATTTAGTTACTAACAACTGACAAACATACAATTAGCTCATATTTAATGTGAAATAATAGCGTGCTAAATTTAGCACAAACAAACAATTTGTTCAAACAATTGTTCTTGCAATTTTGTCAAGTCTGTTTCCAGTGTATCTTATGGCGTTGTGATTGTTGTATTTTAAAATTCAGATGGTATTTAACTGCAACGTCACATGCATCAAAACTAAAATTTGTTATGGGTTTATTGGAGACACTGATTTTCCTTTTCAGATTTGCCCCGTTTCTGTTTCAGAATTTAACACATTCCTTTTTTCTGTTTCAGTAAATTTTATAATATCATTTTGTGTTCATTTACCAAATGTGAAAACCAATTTTCATCATTTTGAATTGTGATAAATATTATAAATACATCAACCCACAATATGTAATAAATCTTTAACTCGTGTAACTATCAGAGAATTTGAGCAAAAAAAAAAAAATTTAAAATGAAGAAAGGTCCAGTTTTCTCCGTTAACTTGATAAGTATATAAACCAAATAACTGGTGATCGTCTGTGCACCAAACTAATTTGGTTTGGCATAACACTACAGATATCACGGTAATCAAGTATCGACCATTTTTTTGTTTCCAAAGTGGCCCTGGAAAATCCATTTAATTAATAAGCAGCGCTATTTGGAGTCGAGTAATAATGTTTTTGGAGAAAATAGGGAATTCCGTTTCTGATAGGTTTTTCCACGATTCCAACCACGTTCGCATTATTGTGGAAAATCTGTGCCTCTAGTTTATGTTTGACATGTTTTATTTCTCAGAATGTTGTGGCACCAAGCAGACACATGTTATCTAAAGGCGTGTACGGAGCTGCCCTCTACAATGTAGATGAGAGTTGGTATCGTGCACAGGTTTTGTCAGCAGTTAACGATGAGGTAAATGTTTTGTTATTGTTAGCTCTTTACTTGCTGCTACCTGGAGTGACCTCCCCTTAGCCCTTGCCACTGGCAAACTAATTTTACTCAAGAATGTACCTTTAGCAAGTCCACCTTCAAATTGTTATATGTACTAACAAATTTATGATTCAAT
Organism: Symmetromphalus regularis; assembly: GCA_032355785.1. NCBI lineage: Eukaryota > Metazoa > Mollusca > Gastropoda > Neomphalida > Neomphalidae > Symmetromphalus > Symmetromphalus regularis. Next base: position 5,540 of record JAULBS010090122.1, on the reverse strand, counting down.
TTGAAAAAAATAAATCACTAGTGATTTCAACAATTTGCTTGAAAAAATTGCATATCACATAGTGGGAACAAATATTAATACGGGAAACAAATATTCAGAAGGGGAACAAATATTCAGAAGGGAAACACATTCAGAAGGGGAACAAATATTCCTGAATGTTTGTTCCTAGGGGGAACGAATATTAGTTCTGGGCGTTACAAATATTCGGGGGAATATATATTCTCTGACATACAAAATTTTAATGTATATTGAGATTAAAAAAAAGTAAAGTTTGTTTTATTTAACGATGCCTCTAGAGCACATTGATTTTTATCTTATCATCGGCTATTGGACGTCAAACATGGTCATTCGGATACATTTCTTTAGAGGAAACCCGCTGCCGCCACATAGGCAGCAACGGGTCTTTTATATGCACTTTCCCATAGACAGGTAGCACATACGACAGTCTTTGATGTATCAGTTATGGACCACTGGTTGGAACGGAAAATAGCCAAAACTGCAAATGGGTCCACTGAGAAGGATCGACAACTTCACAGACGGACACGGCCCTGTTTGAGTTATATCCCTCTTCTCGTGCAGAGAAACGACGTTAATAAAATAACATTTTGTTGATTTAAATCATATTAACCATGGATTTCCGACAACTTCAAACGTTTATGATAGACATTCAGTGTACCCAATGCACCACCGGCTAAAACGAAGACTTACGCCATGACTTATAGTGACTTTGTAGGGGGGTTGGAACGAAATTAATATTGGGGGTGCTGCTCCCGTTTCTGAACATCAGAATAATTTAACTATGAATTTAAAGAACATATTTATGGACATTATGGGGGGGTGGGGGGGTAGGAGGCTGCAACCTCTCCAGCCCACCCACCCCCCGGCTCCAAAGCCCCTGCCTTGTGAAATAACGCCAAATTTCATTCTTTTTCTTTTCAGTTTTACGAAAGGTGATTCAGTGGATAAGACAGATAATTCCAACAACGTAGCTAAAAGAAGTGCAGAACTAGTGGACAGTGCATTTAATAAGGACATCAGTGAAATCAGGAAACGAGCACACGACTCGAAACGTCAATTCGATGGTATTGCAGGCGGTCTTCTTGGCAAAAGACAAGACTATCTGTACGCAAAATATTCTACAGTGAAACGTTCTCCCTTTGATCCTGTGGCCAGTGGTCTAATAGGCAAGAGGGAGTTTGATTCATTAGCTAATGGATTGATCGGGAAACGTCCATTCGATCAATTGGCAAACGGTTTAATTGGTAAACGAGCACCTTTTGATTCTCTGGCAAACGGCTTGATAGGAAAACGTCCATTCGATCAACTGGCTAATGGTTTAATTGGAAAGCGAGCACCTTTTGACTCTCTGGCAAATGGTTTGATAGGAAAACGTCCATTCGATCAACTGGCTAATGGTTTAATTGGAAAGCGAGCACCTTTTGACTCTCTGTCAAATGGTTTAATAGGAAAACGTCCTTTTGATCAACTGGCTAATGGATTGATTGGTAAGCGATCTGCAACAACAGAAACTGATCTGGATAATATCGAGAAGAGACCCTTTGATTCTCTGGCAAATGGTTTGATAGGAAAACGACCTTTTGATAAACTGGCAAACGGCTTGATCGGCAAAAGGGCATTCGATTCTCTGGCAAATGGTTTGATAGGAAAACGACCATTTGATCAACTGGCAAACGGCCTGATCGGCAAAAGGGCATTCGATTCTCTGGCAAATGGTTTGATAGGAAAAAGACCATTTGATCAACTGGCAAACGGCTTGATCGGCAAAAGGGCACCATTTGACGCTTTAGCAAATGGCTTAATAGGAAAACGACCATTTGATCAACTGGCAAATGGATTGATTGGTAAGCGATCTGCTTCTAAAGAAATTCATGTGGAGGATTTCGTCAAAAGACCCTTTGACTCTCTGGCAAATGGACTGATTGGAAAACGCTCTGAATGAGATGCATTTCAGTGGATCAGTGTTATGCAAATGGATACAGATTGAAACGGTGATACAAAGGGGCATATTTTACACTGAACTTACAAACTTCGTTGTGCGACACGCAACTGAGATTTATCTCATTACAAATACGTGACAAATAATTTATTATATTTATTTGTGTTTGCTTCATACAATATACAATATGCATATATTATGCAGGTTGCCATACGTTATTTATAAACAGTGTTACTATAGCATGTAATTACATTTCTCGATCGTAAGATGTTCAAAAAGAAATAGATTTGCTAATAGTATGAACCTCAAATGAATAAAATAATAGCAGGACCGGCGCAGCCAGTGGGGGAGGAGTTAAGGTGCACTTACCCCACAATAATACGTGCCTAGAATATATAACATATAAATGTGGTACATTTACTGAATACATTGTAGGCGCCCTTCAAATGACTGATGGTGCCCCTATTCTATCTCCCCCCCCCCCAATATTTAAACGGCTGCACCAGCCTTGAATAAAAACTTTAAAATTAAATAAGGAAGTAAATAGAACGTAAACATCTGTTTGATTATACTCGTCTTATTTAGGGAATTGCTTGTTTATATTGTTTGTTTGAAACCAGCCTTGTTTGATTCGCTAGTAGCCTCTCCAAAGTTAGAATGACTACTTACGAGAAAAACTTAATGTATACAAATATACCTAACAAATTATTTATAGCTATTTAATGAGAAAAATCTAAATCTACGAGTTCATAAAAAAACTAATTCCTAAACAGGATGAGTATAATTATAAGAAATAACGTAAATCATTAAATAAAATATTTACAACAGCTTTAGCAACGGTCATCTATACCTACTCCACAGCTGATAGAAATATCAAATAAATATCAAAAAAACTATTTGGGTATAATTCTAAATGTGTGCATCACATGTTAAATGGTGGAACAGAGTGGTGGGATGGAGTGGCTTTAGCACTCCAGTAATTCTCAATCAGGCATAACCTCGTATCCCCTTGAAACCCCCCCCCAATGTCTCTGTAAGCCTCCCCATCCCCCAATGTTCACTTGATTCCGCCATGCCTGTGGGATTATGTCATATATGACCACAGCAATGTATGACTACAGTCAATTAATATTATGTCATCCATTCTACACAATAAATACAGTTGATTTATTTCACATATGTTTCAGCATCCCTATCAAACGCTGAGTACTATAATTCACAAACACATCACAGTGGCGTTAGAACGAAATTCATATTGGGGGGGTGGGGGGCTGCTAATACTAAGAAGCAACTGACTTTACCAAAAAACACAAGAATAACATTAAAATGTTAAATTATTGGGTGGGTTGCAGTCCCCACCCCCGGCTCCAATGCCCCTGCATAGTAAGTGTATTTAGTTTACATGACGAATGTTTACAGTGACAAGAACATACCTTCTGTTGAGGTTAAGTGGGGTGGGTTATCAAATCACACATTTCTGCCTTTAATTTGTTCTGAAATTGCTTTTCATTTTATTTGAAACAATGTGAAGAATGCCATTTTATCTTAAACCTCATACAAAGGATACATTCGAAGTTTCTTTATTTTCACATCTCTTGCTATAGAACCATAGGCTCCAGATATTGTGTCATCTGCTAATGTGACGGTGCTATCTGAAATAGAATGGAAACAGTATGAGAATTTTATCATTCTCAGGAACTAGAGTTGTACTTGTATCATTTCAAAATAGTGATTACATGTGAACAATATTTGTTTAAGTTTTAAACCCTCAACTCCTATACACATTTTAAATATGTACTACCTTTTTAAGCAAAGGAATATTGATTTAAATATATATTCACTTTGTAAGTACAGGAACAGTCATTTTAATGTATACTCCCTTTAAAATGACAAGAACAGTAATTTAAATATATACTCCCTTTAAAATCACAGGAATAGTAATTTAAATAATACTACCTTTAAAATCACAGGAACAGTAATTTAAATATATATTCCCTTTAAAATTACAGGAATAGTAATTTAAACATATATTCCCTTTAAAATCACAGGAATAGTAATTTAAATATATATTCCCTTTAAAATCACAGGAATAGTAATTTAAACATATACTCCCTTTAAAATCACAGGAATAGTAATTTAAATAATACTACCTTTGTAAGCACAGAAATAGTTATTTAAATATAAACACCCTTTAAAAGCACAGGAATAATAATTTAAATATATACAACCTTTAAAAGCAAAGGAATAGTAATTTAAATATATACAACCTTTAAAAGCACGGTAATAGCAATTTAAATAATACTACTTTTTATAAGCACAGGAGTAGTAATTTAAATATATACTATCTTTGTAAGCACAGGAATAGTAATTTAAATATATACTCCCTTTAAAATCACAGGAATAGTAATTTAAATATAAACTCCCTTTAAAATCACAGGAATAGTAATTTAAATATATTCTCCCTTTAAGAAGGCAGAAATAGTATTTTAAATATATACTCTTTTAATGCACAGGAGTAGTAATTTAAATACATACTAATTTTAAAGGTTCATGAATAGGGATTTAAATATATTCTATATTTATAAGCACAGGAATAGTAAATCCAATATTTACTGTTAAGAAAGAACATACTGTTTTCTTTATAACACTTACCTCCGTCACTTTTATCTAAGGCACCCTGTAGACAGTTAATAAACTCTTCTTGTTCATCACCGCCAACAAGAGTCCCTTCGTCACCATCAGCCTGTTGAGCATCGGCAGCACCGTCCTCGTCATCATCAGGGTCAAATTCAAACTGTGAGTAGTATGTGTTGGCAAGGTCAGGCTGATCAGGTATACCTACAAATCACAACAAGATGTAGAAAAAAAGAATATTTATCAATGGGAGGCCCCATTAATATGATGCCGATTCCTCTGGATTCTTAAAGGTTAAATTTTATTTAAAAGATAATTTTTTAAAAAGTTATTTATATCACAAAATCATTTAGGGGTCCCCTATATCTGCCAGTGTTTATTAAATAACACCCTAGTATATTGTGTTTAGAAGATGTCATCAAGTTATACACAGCGATATTATGAGACCCCCAACATTTAAAAAATTGTAAGCTGTTTAAAATTTACGAGTCATAGAAAACAAAAATTAGACAGACACTAAGGCCTGATTTATTGTTGATTGTTTAACCGTAATTCAGTCTGAGAATCCCTGCAAAATATGAATTATTGAAACCATCCTCCATTAAAGGTGTTTTTCACAAATAACGGGGAAATCTCTTATTTATATTTCATGGGAGAGATGGGGTGATCACTTTAAAAAAAAAAATTGTAACATTCTTAAGTCTAAAGAAGAGTTCTTGAAATCATACACCATTGTGTTTTTCATATAATAGAAATGATGGGGTAGTCATTTTGTTACTTACCATCTTTAAAATCTATAGTAGTTCTTGAAATCATTCATGTTTTTCATGGGAGTTATGGACCAATTACTTTGTTACTTACCATCCTTAAAATCTAAAGAAGAGTTCTTGAAATCATACACCATTGTGTTTTTCATATAATAGAAATGATGGGGTAGTCATTTTGTTAC
>JAULBS010090111.1:0-17551 GCA_032355785.1 Symmetromphalus regularis | reverse complement strand
TATTTTCGTGCTTATATCCAATTAAGGTTCAAGCACGCTATCCTGGGCACACAACTCAGCTTCCTGTGCTGTCTGTCCAGAGGTTAAAGTTAGTAGGAGACACGAAAGCCGATGTTTTTTTCTATAAACAACAAGGGATCTTTTATATGCACTATCCCACAGACAGAACAGCACATACCACTGCCTTTGTTAAACCAGTTGTGGACAACTGGTCGGTGTAAGTGGAGCCTTGCGGAGCACTCATTCTGGGTTGGAGTCGATACTGAGATTAAAAATCCCACTGCGCCAGTGAAGAACTCTGTATTTAAGGTATTCATGATATGGTTGGAAATCAGCATACGCATTGTCACAGGTGCTGCATAGCAGTTTGACGGTTCACACCATTCTGAATCTAAATGGGCTTAACCTGAAGAGCCAACGTCGGTCTAACGGACCGGAAAGGGAAATAAAGACGCACATTTTTCTCTTGTCCAGTTATTAAAAATGGCAGATGTTGTAAAAAGAAAATAATTATAGTTGAATAAAAATAAGATATTCCAAAGATCGATGCTAGAATAAACACACTGTTGGCGAAGAAACTGATTTGAAAGTGAAAGTAGGAACATCACTGCCAGTGTTTGCACGTGTATTTTACAATAAAGAAACGTCTTGGATTTTGTCAACTTTGTTTCAAAGTTAACATCATGCTGCTTGGGAATATTCGCGTAATTATTATCATTTTTTTTTTTTTTTTCAAAACTGCCCAATTCCCTGTAACCTAATTCAGTGCAGCTATATAAAATTGGGAAGAAGTATTAATCATCTTCAAATTTATGCATAGTATGTGCACGTCAGACGTCAGTTTAATGTGTGCACCAGGACAAATAATTATCTTTCCACACGTTAGGTTCAAAGGTCAGTATAAATTCGGTAATAGCACGCGTAATGTAAAGCATTAAACTCGATTAATAATCTATCTGTGATGATCAGTTATTGATATACAAATCAGTAGCGACAGCGTACACTATAACAGTATCCGTTATAACCTACAGAAAAATTTTCCTCTTTCATATATTCTCTCAAATTATCAGTAAAGTGTCGACATGCATTTTTATCAATCGCCGGATGGCAGACGTCATAGCCTTTGATATTCAAACTGTAAAATACTGGCTAGAATGGGAATGTGAATAAAATGTCTACTGGTACATCTTAGCTGGGTGCTCTTCTTAACAGTTATTTGGCATTTCCATACTAAAGTTAATGTAAACTACAGTTATTAAATCTGAAGTTTGCTTAAACTGCAGTTTTTCTTACATATAAACTTCACGAATGGATTCAGGTATGTCTCTTCAGGACATGTCTAGTATCCATTAAAACGAAACATTAGTGCATAAATTTGTGTTACTGTAGATTGTCTATTGTACATAATATGACTGTCCATGCTAACGGCCAATGTTCCAGTCTATTATCATCATCATCATCATCATCATCTAAATCATCATCATCATCGTCGTCGTCATCCTATTTCTCTTCTTGTTTTTGAAGTACGGATATAGCCAGTAACCCATGAAATAACATGAAATCGGCAATGCCATGGAGATAGCCGCGAATTTTTTCATTCTTCGAAGCACTTTTTTGGCCTCGGACTAATTATAATTTTGTCAAGGTGTATTTCTTTTTCCTTTGCAAACAGAGTTGGAAACGTATGGACGCTAAAATTGCAGTGGAATATGCCGTTTATTTTGCCGTGGACATTTTCTTAATTGCAGTAGTTGGCCAGTGACCCGAGCATAACGCCAGTCGGAAGTTTCATTTCTTTTAATACCACAGTGAAACCTAATCCACTCTAGGACTCTTCGTAGGAAGACTGCTTGCCTTTTATAAAGCAGTCAATAATGATCTCTATATAATGCATATATATATAATTTAAAAAGTTTTTAAACACGACCGTGCATTAACATTGGAACTCGGAGCTAGCAGTACAAAGAGAAGTGCCAATGTCTGGACCCGCTTCCGGTTGTCTCTGAAAAGCGCACTCTATGGAGATCAATAGAGTACACATGAGAAAAAGCACATTTCTGCCATTACTCAAACAGATTTGACAAAGCTCACATCGTCTCTTGCTAGAACATCACACAGACGTCCAGCTACGTTTACAGCTTGCCATCCTAAGAGGACATTAGAAGGAAATTAAAAAGCCAAAACGTCAGCATTCCCACTGTGGTTAGGAGATTGTGCCAATCACAAATCTTCGGGATAAATAAAACGAACAGACATTATCTGTATGAGACATGCGTTCAGTGAACTCGATAAAACAAATAGCTGACTACTAGAGCAACATCCATTTAAAGAAAATTATATATTTACCATTCAGTCACATTCTTGGAACACATTCTTTAGTGTGTGTCTCGCTGAGTTTTCCTGTTTTGCTCCTGACTTTTGTCAAACTAACCACTGCACTCTCTCTTGTACAGATATCATAAAAGACAGATATATGAGCTGACTCCTATGTCTAGTGTGGAAATCACTATTGCACTCTCGTGTACAGAGACCATAATATTATAAACAGATCTAAGAGTTTGACTTATGTCTCGTCTGGAATTACCCATTGCACTCTCGTGTACAAAGATCATAATATTATAAACAGATCTAAGAGTCTGACTTAAGTCTCGTCTGGAATTCACCATTGCACTCTCGTGTACAAAGATCATAAAAAGCAGATCTACGAATCTGACTTATGTTTAGTCTGTGATCAGTGCAAGTATTATGAATGTCTGACTTGAAATGTCAGTGTGAACTTTTTTCTTGAACTGTCTTTAAGAAACGTGGTATTATTTTTAAAATAACCTCCATGAAAGATTTGTGTGCCAGCAGGATATCGCATTTGTTGAAAGTGGAATATAACATACACGGTATCTCCAAAGTTGTCATGTGTAGAGGACAAATGCTGGTGCAGAAGGTATCATAATGCTACAAACTCTCTTTTACTGTAAAGTTTTGTGTATACGTTTCTTTGGATATTAATTTGGTATTACATATTATGGATATTTATACAGAAATTAACAGTTATTTATTTACAGATAAATATTTGTAGTTTATAAATATTGTGGCGTTGTCAACAATACTCTCTTCATCACTTGAAAGAAGCGGTCATTGATGTGTCCAACCATAAACACCAGCATGACTAGTTCGACATACACCTTTAATAATCCAGATGAAAGTGACAGGTATATTGTTAGGAGCGGAAGAGACCCGGACTGAGTACAGGGCCTGTCATAGCTATAGGACGATGACATTTCGACATCAACAACATGAGGCACGAATCTAGCAATTACACCATGGAAAGTCAGTCCTAATATCTGACAGTGAAGCCACCATTCGCCTGGGAGAAACGAAATGATAGCGTTCCCACTGTCAGTGTTTTTTTCTTCTTAAAATCACTGTACTTATGTGACGCTGCACGCAGAACGCATCAAACACAGTCACTCACAGTAATACAAGATCGCAGAATGTTATTCTACTCAATTAGATACCTACTGAACCAAATAAATGTTTCATTATATTACAAGGACGGGTTTTGGTAATAAATATCACAAACAGAGCACTTGATATCATACTGTACGAGTTAAATAATCCGAGCTGTTAACTAATACAAATGCATTTAGTGTAATAAATTCGAATAAAACCAGTGACGGATTCATGACTTTTTGAAACAGGGTCAGAAGATAGTGTTAAGAAATTGTATATGCATGGAAAGAGAGAGAATCTAAAGTATTATAACGGGAAAACAAATGTCGCAAAGGGGGTTCCAGACCCAATAAACTCCCCTTTAGATCCGCTTATGAACATTTTTGAAAACAAGAAAGTGTCCAAGGGAAATTTTGACAGAACTGTGACAACCTGATCCACTCTTAAATAAGCACGGACGTCTGTTGTAAAGTTATTTGTTTTCATCTAAAATCATTAAAATATATATATGTATAAGTAGATATACTGTATTGCATTTTAGTCTGTCGTTCATTATATAGTCAACTGGACACTGAATGTCCACCATATAACATGATGTAAGTTTTCAGGAGTCCTTGAATCTGTTTTAATTCTTAACAAATCAACTTTAGTATTGCATAGATTTCTTAATGGCATGTCCTCAAATAATTACAACAAACAGATTTCAGATTCAGAAACCATTTTATGAAATACTGCATAACTGAATGATACGATGTTTGATGCAGAACCGTATAATGGCCTAAACTTTCTTCTTGGTGAAAACAACATTTGTCTACTAATAGCTGCTAATAACGTATGTCACCCATGGAAAAGGATATGCTCACGTTTTATTAATTCATTTTTTTATATATATATACTTTATTTTTGTGTTTGTGAACAACTAGATGAAAGATAATTATTTTTCTCAGTTTTGACAGTGATTCATGAGAGCACGTCTTGCGTAGAAATAGATGTAAACACGACATGTTTTATTGTTCAGAATAATGTCAGACTTTGTGCAGTCACCTGTAAAAGAACAAATAGACGTAAATCATTAATGAATAAAACAAACAAGGTTAGTTCCAGCAGTGATCCCTGGGGATGTGTCGTCTGTTTTGCCATAACAACCACATAATTATCACATACTTGACAAATACTTAATCCTAGTTAGTACTTAGATATTAAACTTTCTAAACACGACAAAATTGAAGAGATTTTAACTAATTAAAAATAAATAAAATATTGGCATGTTCTTTGAAATAATATTTTTTTAACAGCAAAGTCTTGGTTGTATTTATATGGACAGTTCTGCACACCGTATATCAGAAAGATCGTAACTCGAAAATGTTTAAATGTGACTTCTATAAATGTATTTTAGATTCTAAAGGAAAGCTTAATATAATATTGTGGTACGTATCAATTATGCAAAGAATATTGTAGACCTGGATCAGTTCTATTTCAGGATTGATACTGTGGAGCTAGATCAGTTCTATTTTAGAGCTCATACAGATAATCTAAGTAGAAATCAATGCACATTATATATGTAAAGCAAATTGCGAGTGTTATATGCTAAAAATAAAACGAAGTGAATATAATCTAAGTAGAAATCAATGCACGGTATATATTTAAAGCAAACTGTAAGTTATATATGCAAAAAACAAAATGATATCTGGGTAGGATTACTATTTTGACAGTAGTTCACCAGTGCATGGCGTCTGTCTTGTGTAGAGATAACTGTCTGAAATTTGTTTTATTTTCTTTGGATTGGCAAAGTGTTCATTCTGAACATGTTGAACGCTAATGACAATGGATTGCCAAACGTCTGTGTGAATTGAAAGTTATTGGACGTAATATCAATAATAAGGTCAACTAAATACGCTTTGCTTGTCAATCAAGGGGTCATTTGCGCGGACCAGCTGACGCAGGCGGTACATTAAGGACAATCCGCTCACAGCGAGGTAATGGCAGAAATCGGAACCAATACAGCCTGATCGTGAGCTTTGAGGAAAGAAGACGTGAGCGTTGCCTTGTGACATCAGCTACCTCAAACTGCGCATAGCTGGACTAACACTGTTAGTGTTAAACCGCAGCATGGCACATTGACACTCGCAGGAAATGCACTGACATTTAAAACATAATGTTTTGGTAAATCAATAAGTCAATTTCCCAGAGCAACGTAACCCTTAGTTAAATGCGCCACAAGAGGTTTTTCTCGTCCCAGTCAACACAGCAATGACATGGTCGTTAATTCACACAATACGCTCTCTCGGAATTAATCTTATATCTTAATACACTATCTATAAACATTTTGTATTCTATAACATCCAATTCATGTTATGAAAATTGGGGATTTTGTAACATCGTGAAATTCACGTTGTATATTTATTCTTCGACATCCAATTTTAAAAGTGTTTAAATTTGATATTTTGTAATACATATTTTGCTATTTATTATCAAGTTTTCTGAAATTCTTCACATTGATTGTACATGTATTTGCTATTTTAGTAAATGGAATATCAATGGAAATGATAAAAACCAAAAATAGGAGCAAATACTGAACACATTCGTGTTTAAGAGAAATTTATTATGTATTATGTCTAAAAATCTACTAACTTGACAACGTTGACGGTAATGAATCCTAGCAGTGACCTTTTTACAGGAGTTAACTGTTACATTTTATATTTTGCACCCAAAAACAAGTTTTAATCCGCGACTATGTTCAGAATTGGCGTGTGTAATAGTACCTAGATTTTTTTTATAAAGACGCTGTTTACTTGACAACAATTAATGCATAAAACAACTAAATAAATTGAATACTAGTAAATAAGAATGTGTACGAAGATTGAAAAATCCTCAAACTAATAAAATCAAAAAAGGAAAACAAAAACAGCCACAATAAAGGCACTTCCAACTTAAGCAAAAGTAACCGTATTATGGTGGTTCCAGCGTTACTGAAAAATAATAAATAACAAACGTTATTTAAATGTCAATTTGTTATAGAATATTTTCTATAAAACTTCATTTTCATACATCATTTACATTGATATTGTATTTAAAAAAATAAAAATAAATAAATAAAACTTTAAAAAGCGTTTTGTATTTGAGTAGATTTCTGAGGTATAGGTTGTAAAACAGATGAATGCAGGTACACACCAATAAATCTACCACATGGAACAAGGTAAAATAGAAACTGTTTAATGAGCTCATCAAGCTTCTAAAATAAGAAAATGTGTTGAAGCAGAAGGTGCCGAGTTTACAGAAAACAAGCGCGGATGCAGGATTTCAGAAAGGGTGGGGGAGGGTGTTCAAATTTGATGGGTGAATAGGACTGGGGAGAAAATAGTTAATTTTCACGTCCTTCCACTTACAAAATATATTTTAGAAAAATTAAAAATACGAGGAAAGGAGGGGTCAGCATCCCCTAGACCCTCCTCTCTTCTGGATCCACTACTGGAATATGCATGTTTTGTAAACCGGAACGAGTCTGGTTTCCGCTGTATAAGTAATGAGTGTATACAGTGAGACCACGTTTATCCGGACTCCAGTAATCCGGAAACCCCACCTTTCGGACGGTCATTGAAGAAAACAAAACTCCCACACTATAAATGTATCCGTTAATCCGGTATTTTAGGTTTCCGCAACCGGACGGTCATAATCGAAAACAATGTGTGAGAAATAAAGGCAACTTACTCTGTTTAACCGTGCATCACTAATTAATTTCATATCAAACAGAAAAGGAGTGATCACTCATGACCATTTGCGTAATCGACGCAAGCCAACATAGCTACAAAGGGTTTCACACCACTGTTTCTTAACGATTATCGGGTGCTTATTGTTAATGTTTTTTCCTTCATTTATTTTTCAAAGGTGATTACTCCATATATTTCAGTAGTACATTTCGGAAAAACGATGCCGTCCGGATACACGATGTCTCACTGTATATATTTCTGAGATATGATAATAACGTCGACAGCTTTGTGATAACGACTTACAAGACCCTGTTATTCGCCCGGGATCATTGTCATGGCGGCGTGACAGTTTCCATGACACCTACATCAACACGACGCCGATCAATGCAGTACCTGGTTGAAAGCATTTCCGGTTGTAACGTAATCTGCGGTATTAATTTTACCAAACAATAAATAAGTTATATCGCGCCATGGAGAAGCAGCCCTTCAAATCGATATTAAATCAGATAATCATCTCACTTTCTATGCGTCCCAGTTTGTTTAGTGCAGCTGAAGCAATTACAACACTCAAAATAATAATAATAAATAAATAAAAAAACTTAATAAGTCTGCCGTATCGAGATTCCGGTTTTCTACACCAATTTCACAATGCTAAAAAACGCATGTTATTCTACTCTGTTAGTGTATCTTTTACAACAGCCAAATCCATATTGCAACAGTGTGAAAAGTTTATATTTTGGTTGTGTTACTACTCAACATGTCATACCAGCTAAACTGAAGATCTACCTTGAACCCTGAGCTGCGTTCAGAAAGATATTGCTACCTAGACTAGTTTTTGCGCTTCATGTTCCACCTAATGAAAACGTTTGTTGCAAAATTTCTACATAGCGACCCTGTGTGCTAGCCTGTCCGTAAAGCAAGACTGACACCCATCTGTATCGTTGTGCCATATGTACATCACTATCGCAATGAACTGAGGGAAAGCCCACCAGGTACACAGGCGAATCTAGCGAACATTCTAGGGTCTGGAATCCCCTATTTTCCCCGCCAATCGTTATTTTCCCCATTATAAATAAGTAAATGTTAAAGTACTTCTAAACCCACTATCGCTATTAAATTTGATAACACACTTTCAAGTCACTGTTACAAAATTCCTGTACATGTCGACCGTGCAAGTGGGTGACATTGACGTCCATTATGTAAAATACACGTCAGCCGTACCTGTAGGTCAGTGTGACACCCATTATGTAAAATGAACAGGTCAGTCGTGCATATAAATAACAGAGATGCACATTAGGTAAAATGTATAGGTCAGTCGTGCATATAAGACTTCTAGTAACTCCCTTTATGTAAAATACAGAGGTCAGCCATGTATTTAGGTCAGAGTGACGCCCATTGTGTAACATGTATATCTCTGTTGTGCATATTTAAATAAGAACGACGCCCATTAAGTAAAATGAACAGGTTAAACGTCCATTATGTAAAGTACGCAGGTCAGCCGTGCATATCGGTCAAAGTGACGTTCATTATGTAAAATGACTAGGTCATCCACGCAAGTAGGCAAGAACCAGGCTGATTGTAAAAAGTACATGGGAGAACCGTGCACACAAGTTGTTGACGTCCATTACGATAAAGAACTCCTCATGTTCTCCCGGGAAATGCCTAATGGTAGGACAATCCCGGTACGGGTCCATTAGCGTTTTACTGAGCGTCGATTGCAAGAGTTCGCAATCAATGAACTGCAGAAGTATCATTGATCTAGCACACAATGCACGCGTCGTGTAGCAATTAGACCAGGTACATGTCGCTATTGTGACAACGGACACCCAGCAGTATCATTAATATGAGAAAAACACCATTAATTCTACATAACTCACTGAACCGAACTAGTCTAGGCACATACTAGTGACAGCGTCAACACACTGACAATCACGGGTTTCACGACGCAAGCTGTACAAGGTATGAGTTCCAAGTAATATATATATATAAGTGAATGTATTCACTGAATAAGTAAAATGTTCCATAATTTTTTTTTACAATAAGATATTTTAGGAGTATAGTTAAGGGGGCCAACAAAGATTACGGCCAAATACAAATAATAGTTTTGCTTGTAAAACAAGAATATCCATATAAAATCAATTATTTAGAAACTACACAAGATCTAGAACCGAGAAAATATCTTGATATACTCTCCTCCAAAAGGACACTTGAAACAGTTGACAATAACAGATTTTCCTATTTAATGCAAAGAAATTGTGTTTCATGCCATCTCATTTTACAGTTTCCATGCAGGATCATGCCCTATGCTCATGACCTATCACAGACAAGTTACACGTCACGTAGTAGTAGTAGTCGTAGTAGTAGTAGTAGCAGTAGTAGTAGTAATAGTAGCAGCAGCAGCAACAACAGCAATAGAAGCAGCAGGAGCAAAGCAGTCAAATAATTTAAAAACAAACAAGCATACTTATTAAACATCATCTGATTATACTACCTTCTAATATAACAAATAACCCTTAAAATAGTTTTGAAATACTGTTTTTGCAATTCAGATGCGAGGAAATCGCGTTTGACATAACAATAATTTAACCCACACATTTCTCGAAACATTTCAAGTCATCTGACTGATATAGAAGTGTTTCTATGTTGTATGTTGGTTGTGTTATGTTGCCTATTTATTAAATATAAACACAGAACTGAAGACGTAGACTTTAAATTGGTGTATTATGGTATCTTACATTTAACAATAATAGTAAACATCTGTTACTGCAAAGAGAACGACTAGGCGCGAGGGACTGAACATAGTCATCTAGTTATCTTCTTACATGCAAACACATATTTATAATAATTTATATTTGATGACATATAAAAGTTGCTTAGCTAATGTGATTTCAATGACAGTGGTAACAATTAAAAGTCATTCTGTATTAGTATTTCATTTTTGTCAACCTAGGTAAAAGTAGTTTGTTTTATCTAACGACTCCTCTAGAGTACACTGATTTTAATCTTATCACCAGCTATTGGACGTCAGTCATAATTATGGTTATTCTGACATATGTGAAACCCGCTGCAGCCACATAGGGTACTCTTTCCAATAAGCAGCAAGGGATCTTTTATGTGGTCGTTTCCACAGACAGGGCAGCACATACTACGGCCTTTGATGAACCATTTGTGGACCACCGGTCGGAAAGGAAAATAGCCCAAACTGCAAATGGGTCTACTGAAAAGGGTCGATCCGACGACCGACCGCTTCACAGGCGGACACGTTACCGCTTGAGTTACATGCCACCTAGGAGTCACATTAATTCCACTTGATTGACTGCATCTAATTAGAGTCAAGTAGACAGTCGACAGTAATGAACTAATTTGACTTACAGTCTGAATTTGCAGACATGCATATTAATTTAACGTATCAACATTAAATCCTGTTCATAATTCTTAACGGTTGCACAACCAAAAAAACAACAAAAAACCTTCCATAAAAAAAATAAAACAAAAAACATGAACACAGCAGAGTTTACCATTCAGATGCAAGGAAATCGTATTTCAGGCCAATTAAAAAAAACAAAAATGGGGAAGTGCGCACCCGAACCACTCATCCCCCATCCTCCACCCCACACATATGGATAAGTTTCAAAAATAAATCTAGGACTATACCCGTCTCCATAATATTTAAGGCAGCCGAAAACTAATCATGATTTAAAATGGATTATTTTACGATTCAGACGCCAGAAAATCATGTTTCAGGTCATCTAATTTTTAAAATTTCCCAGGAGTAATCTGCTCCTCTAGAAAAGTCTGGTACTTCGCTTCAGTCAAAAGTAATTTTATAAAATTATCATTTGCAACCAAGTCGAAATTATCATTCGACGCCCATGAGAATATCTTTGGCTTCTAATCAATAAGACTAGCTTATATAGCAGACGTTATTTCCTTCTTCTGTCATGCTATAGAAAGTTTTAGTTTATATGCGTTTGTTAACAATAGTGAAGAAGTCATTATTCCAAGTCTCAAAATCTTTAATCCGTCCGTATATTCTAAACCAGGGGACACAACTCCAAAAATTCCAAATACCTGAATCAATAACAGTTGTCTCGCTTGTTTGACTTTTCTAACGTGTTTAACACTATCCTGTCTGTGGGATAGTGCATTATTATATAATTTAAGAACAACTTACTACTTATCGATAATAGCCGCATTATTGTGACGGCAGCGGGTTTCTTCTCTCCTACTAACACTAACTTCTGTCCTGGACAGACAGCACAGGATGTTGTGTGCCCGGAACAACGTGCTTGAACCTTAATAGGACGAGTACGAAAAAAAAATACGACCAACCAATCATAGCCGAGAGGGAGGTGTTGTTAAAGCTATGACAGCCGGCACTCACGAATCAGTATCACAGCAGTGATGACAGTTGGTGATCGTCAAAGTTGATCATTCCCTGCCTTACTGATGACTTACATCAAAAGCACATCTGAATGTTAAACACCGTTTTAAACAATTCAGTCCTTCTTTACTATTACAGCACGAAACTTCTAATACACCTGTCCTAATAACTATTGCTTGATAGCTTTGATCTAACACATGTCTATATAAATATTTATCTTAATTTGTAACGCTACTACAAAAAAGTGCGTGTATGATAAAAGCAACAATTTACGTTTGACTGATACTGCACCAGGCATGCAAGGAAACCCGAGGAGCATTACATAATGACTGAACTGTTTCGGGTTTCGTTATTTCTGAAAACAAGAAAGATGTTGTTCTTAAGGTTTGATGCACTGAAAAGCAGTTCATCATCGGCTGGATTCCGATGAAGTAAAAGTCTAAGGGTGTTTGGCAGAACTTCACGGTTTTTCATAACTGATTGAACAGATTTGGCTCACAGCGTTATTATCTTACCTGTTGTGCAATACCATAGCTTCGTAAACCAATTAACGCGCCTCAAAAAACAAAACAAAAAACAATTGCTACCTATTTATGTATATATATATATATATATATAAAAAATATTCTGTTCACATACCTGGGGCGTAGCCAGAGAGGGAAAAACGCCGAGGCTTGAACCATGTGGATAATAAATATCAGTATCAAGGGGAAAAAATAAAACAAGTCTGCGGAAATTCCAGACGAAACAAGGACCTTGTCTGCCTGATGATGGCTACGATAGAGCATACAGCTCCAAACTTGCGTAGGATGATCTACATGTAGCAAACCTGTGTAACACTTTATATTAGTGTAAACGAAACAGGCAATTACGATCAACACACGTCTGAATATCATTTAAATCAATATTAATATTAGGATCGTCACCAAAAACTAGCGGATATTGTAAAATAATTTAGTTGAAGCATACAATTAAATAAAAAATAAATTAACATTAGAGGGTTTTTCTTTAGGTTTTTTTTCCGTATGATGTGGTACCTTTTTATTTGTTTATTTTATTTTATTTATAATATGCTGAACCTATTCAAGTGGTAGTGCTAGTAGACCACCTCTTTCTCAAAACTGTCACACAATGGAAGTCCTAACCAGCTATACTAAATAAATTCACTCTCACTCACTTGAATACTCGAACCTTTGGTATTTAGGTGAAGACCATAAGCATATCATAATTATCAGAGGCGTTGGAGCCGAGGGGGGTGCGGGTGGAGAAAGACCCCCCTCAATAATTCCCATAAATATGTTCCTTATTTATTGTTGAATTATTCACTGGCAAATTCTGTTCAGAAACGAGAGCAGCCTACCCCCCCCCCCCTCCATATGAATTTCGTTCCAACACCCCTGATTATGCACATCATAAAAACTCTAACCACTGAGAAAACAATATGTAAACACTTCTAATATGAATATACTGGTGTATGTAAAACTAAATGTGAAAGCAAGCACCAAGTATGACTTTTCACAGTGTTGTCAAGCTGTGAATAAAGCCGACATTAAGAAGTTAATAATCACATTCATGTTTAGAAAGGTGTGTTTATTTTTTTGTGGCGGAGTGTAGTTCCTGCCAGCTGTAATAGTGCGGAAGTGAAGAGAGTACAAACGGATGTGTGTCACTGCTAGCTACGCTACTTTATGTTGTGTGATAGTAAATACTAACTCAGAAACAATATGAGAAATGTAACACGCAAACCTACATGTATTTAGGCGTGAGAAGGCTAACAGTCCAGCATACACAGACAAACAGCAGATACACACATGGTTAAATCCATATATATTTAGTCAAATTATCGTAGGTGCAAATAATATGTCTTTTAAAAGCAAGAAGGCCTATTTGTTTTCACACTAGTTAATACTAAAGACCCAAAGTAATGTTTTATGTTTATAATTTTTCTAATGAGTACATGATATCTGTTATTAGATATAAGAGTTTGGCGTTGCTCGATTTGTTTTGACTAAAACTAAAAGGCTCATTTTGTTTAGGAAATCAGCCAGTCAGTGTGTTATCTAAATTTTTAATCTCATTATTCCAGGGAACGAAAATTAAAATAAAAAATCATTAAATTAATACTGCTATAAGTAATGGTGGTTTGGCACCAAATAAATGTAAGATAAACCAAAACTTGTTTTTAAAAACACTTATAAATATATGGACAGGTCCATGCAAAGCTGGAAATAGCCCCGACCAGATGGGAAATGTAGCCCCCATTTCAAACTACTTATTAAGTATATTTTATGTAATCGGTGCCAAATATCAGGTGAGTAGGTCCCCTCAAAATCATAGCCCCATACCAACTGACCCATCTGACCCCACCCCAACCCCTCTGTTTTGGCCTGCATATAGAGAAATAACATTATAAAAATATGTAATACCATAATGCAGTAAGCCTATAAAGCCAATGTTTAATTACATCATATATGGCTCTAACGTAGCCAGCATCAGACAGACGAAGTGTCCTGGTTCAAGCTCCCAGCATCTGGGTTTGCCTCGGCGTTTTTCCCTCTCTGGCTACGCCACAGAATGGAATAACTAATAAAATATCTGCATACTAATAAATGAGACCAAGAACGCCACAACATTCCCCCCATTGGTTTACAAATTTGGCAGACGTATTTACTGATTATCGGATAGAAAGCAGGTGTTTAACACGTGTTGTTTACACTGCATTGATTCATAACAAGTGTACTCATGACATTTACAGTTAGCACAAACAGAATGTATTTTCCAAAATCAATTTTCTAAAATCAGCTTTGATCAATGAGACGCAATAGATGGAAACAAGAGATATATGTTAAATCCCCGGGCTCCTGGAATCGCACATCCAGGCGCGGATATAGGATTTCTGAAAGAGGGGGTGGGGGTTCCTAATGTGGATTTGTGAAAAGGGTATGAGGGTTCAAAAGTGATGAGTGAATAGAAGTAGGTGAAAAAATGGTTCATTTTCATGTCATTCCACTCGTAAAAAGGTATAAAAAAAAAAAAAAAAGGCGAGAATGGGGCTCTCTATATGCTAGTGACATCTAGTCTTCACACCTACTAATAAGCGATATGTCTAGGGCTGTACCCTCCGGGTGGTGGTGTGGGGGGTGGGGGTGGGGGGCAGTAGAGAAACTTACTTTTGTTTTCACTCCAGAAAATAGCATACATCTCATGATTCAGTTTGTAGTGTTTCATTCCATGTAGACTTCACACCCCCCCCCCCCCGGATTTTGATCAGGGCCCAGATGTATCAGTCTGTCTGTACTATTAATGAATTGTCGAGATCTCGCAGACAGATACTGAACACCACAAAGACAGGTGGCGTGTTAAAGAGGGCTGATTGAATGATTAAAGCAGACGTAGAAACGAAGCGGTCAGTTGGTAACAACGGAACCAAGCTATAAATAACAGCTCCTCTTCATCTTATTAGTTTGATCATCGCACAAAGTC
Organism: Symmetromphalus regularis; assembly: GCA_032355785.1. Lineage (NCBI taxonomy): Eukaryota > Metazoa > Mollusca > Gastropoda > Neomphalida > Neomphalidae > Symmetromphalus > Symmetromphalus regularis. Next base: position 2,530 of record JAULBS010090111.1, on the reverse strand, counting down.
CGCTAATGTCAGACGCGATGTGTACTGAATAGAACCCGCCTTGCACACTGTCTGAAGACAAACACCGCTAAATACAGCCTTTGAAGCATTCCTACAGACATGCTAGATGGACATTTAATGCAAATCATTTAAGAATAGACGCCCATGACGTCATGATGGTCACTGGTGGGAGGTTTTGTTAAGCGCGCTGAGGTTTTGACTTAAAAATGACACTTGATCAAGAACAGGTACATATATTTATGACGTCATCGTGGTCACTGGTGGGAGGGTTTCTTAAGCGCGTGGAGGTTTTGACTTAAACATGACACTTGATCAAGAATAGGTACATATATTTATAACGTCATCGTGGTCATTGGTGGGAGGGTTTTTGAAAAGGAGAGTAGGTGTGTTTTTTTATACATCTACGAGGATATGATGGTCACTGGTGGGATTTTTTAAAACAAATTATAATTTTGTTTTAAAGCAGAGCATGTTTTCTTGAAAATGATTTACAGCACAGGTGTTATGTCATGATTGCCAGAGGTGTAACATGTTTTACAGAGATGACAGCAGGCCAACAAACTACAAGTCATGAAAAACTGGGGTTCATCCTACAATCGTTGACCTGTTGGACATTCTAGCATTGAACTAGGCCAGTTCCTAAGTAGAACTACAGTTCAACATTTGATCTTGTATACATCTTATAGGAATTACTATTAAGAGAAGTGCTATGGGAAAAGGACACTTTGATCAGAGCTAGTTATAGCTTAGTTTGTGAAAACTAGTTCAGTTCAAAACAAACTAGGACGCGGGGTTATCAACCAGTTACGTTACAAAACATTTTCCATGTAAACCTTCGTGCGAAAACCTCAGAAAAACCAACATGATTTCTTAGTTGTTGCCTGCCACGTTTAACAACTGGAAGCTATTTGCTGCACGGTGTTTGTTTAATAAAATCTCGTATATCATGACTTTCAGCTTGATCCTTTCTCTCTGAGATTCTTGTTATCAGTAATAATAGGAACCGGGTTCTGGAAGCTGGCATATCGTAGTAATGCCAACATGTTTTTAAATGCCATCGGAAGGATGTTCGCTATTTTAATGGTAATGCTATTCAACAAATCCTTACTTTCCATTATGAAAACAATGCGATAAACATAGTACATACCTCCATATCGTATGTACACCTGATTGTGATTTCAGTTATACAGATAACATAGCTTTCAGACAGGTGAAATGGAAGATTATTGGCAACAAATGACATATGAAGTAATTTTTGTGTGTAACGTACATCATACATTATCTACATCTATGAATAACTGAGCATGTGAGTGATGACAACATGGTATGCATATTGCGGTCTCTGACACAACCAGACGTTAAAGATATATGCTGAAATAAAAACAGGCTAGTGCAGATGGATTTGTAGCAAGGGCAGGGTGCTTTAACACTCAATATGTGATGAAAACGCATTATGACATTCCCATCACCTCCCTTTTTCCCAATGAAATGTGTTCTAAGATAACTAACAGACCTTTATTCTCTAGACAAAAGTAAGCTAAAGAATGTTAGCCGTGTAGCCAGGACAACGTGCATCAACATTAATTGGACTAAAATATAAAACTAAGTTAAACCTAAACCAGGTAATACTGTCAAAAATATGTGGTACATCAGGATTATTTAAATCCAGCAAGTAACGGCTGAAGGTTTTTTTTTAGATGCACGATTAATTACACTTACAAAGTTGCAGACGCCATAAATCCGAACAACGCAATCAAACCAAAAACACCTACGAATGTAATAAGATGGCGTTTTTCAAAATGTTAGGAAACACGTTAACATGATTTAACAAATCCATTAGATCCTAGTCACGACTGGAGGATATTATGTTCTCAAGATGTGTCTATGAACGGATTGTTTATTTAACGACACCCTAGTACATTGTTTTTATTCAGCGGCTATTAGGTGTCAGAGATATGGTCTTTTGCGACTCAAGGTCATTATAGGAAATCCGCCACCGCCACATGGGTTACTTTCGGATTAGCAACAAGGAACCTTTCATGTGAGCTTTTCCACAGACAGAATACACATATCACGGCCTTTGGTAAGCCAGTTGTGAACCACTGGTCGGTACAAGTTGCGTACACCTATCCATTGAGCCTTTACAGAGTACTCACTCTGGGTTGGAGCCAGTACTGAGATTAAAAATCCAATGCTTCGACTGAGATTTGATTTCAGTACCTTTTTTTAAACATATGCTGATTTCTATCATGTGCAGATATACAGTCGGTTTTGATCTCTTTAATGCCGGCGTCGTTTAGATTCCAAGAGAATCTCAGTTAAATTATAGTTTTATAATTCATCCAAATAAAAAGAAAATTCATGTTAGGCATTAATTCACAAATATTATGATTGTTTAAGATGAATATTTATCACGTCCGTACACATTCACCTATTACATATCGACAATCAGTTGATTGGTTGTATTTATTTTCGTGCTTATATCCAATTAAGGTTCAAGCACGCTGTCCTGGGCACACAACTCAGGTTC
>JAULBS010090100.1:0-17553 GCA_032355785.1 Symmetromphalus regularis | reverse complement strand
TGAATCAAGTACACCTAAAATCCTACAGAGGCCACTTTTCTAATTACTTTAGACAACTGTTTTATCATTGTTAAGAATATTTGCTGAGAACACCTTGTTGATTACTAAGGAAAGAAACACCATAAATACTCATACATGTTAAACGTACGTTAAACATGCGTTCTGTTAAACGTATGTTCAAAGAAACGTATGTTTAACAAATGTTTAACAAATGTGAAACATATGTCACCAATTCATATGTGAAACATATGTGGCTATATGTGCTGTGTAGGAATAACGATAACAGAAAATACAATATATAACCTGTGTAACGAAACTAATAAATAAACTTGAAATTTGACTAGATAACTCCTTTCGCGAATGATAATTTCCTAACAAGAACTCAGTTCCGTAATTGAAGTTTCAGACTGGGATTAGACTAATGAAGTGTGGGAATTTAATACAGATTAAGAACAGCAAGACACGTTTTATTTTTCATATTTCTTTCCCAGATGTTTTTACCTAATCTATGTAGTTCTATTTATTGTAATAGCGAATTAAGGTAATGGTGATTGTAGTTCTATGATGGCTATTTTATTTGTTTTGTAAGTTTGCGCAGTTTCAAACTGTTAATGAAAGGCACCCAGCTATTTATAAATGTCCACTACAGTTGCGTGGTAAAACTGTTTCCTAACGTAACCTGTGTTGTTTCGTAGTCTGTGTATCTTTCAGTGACAATAGCACGTACTGACTTGGCCCATTTCGAGATGTTCAACATCTACACTCTCACGTCTGGCCCATTTCTTAGCGAAATGTTCGACTGCATCTATGTATATTTTAAATTAAAAGTGGTGAACTGCACAAAAACAAATTAAAAAAAAAACCCAAAACACCAAAAAAAGCCCCACACAAGTTAAGTCCAAAATGGTACCTTTAAGAAAAAATAATTTAAAAGTTTAGTGTCATGTAAAATCGGCGACATGTCCAATACCTTTGATTCTATGCTGATTTAAAGTATGCCACAATTGCCAAAATTGACATAACTGTTTTCGCAGTCAGGATGGTGCATGTAAAAGACTCCTTGCTGCTTATCGGAAAGAGTAGCCTATGTGGCGGAAGCGGGTTTCCTCTAAATAAATATGTCTCACTGACCATATGATTGGCGTCCAATAGCCGATGATAAGATAAAAAATCAATGTGCTCTAGAGGCGTCGTTAAATAAAACAAACTTTACTTTCGATATGCAGTCCTTATTACATAATGTTTCGCCCAGAACTCGTCATATTGGTGACCATGTTGGTTTATATGGAAGACATTTTATCATGTACTACATGATCTAAACTCCAATCACAAGCGATTAACTATGTATTTACTTTGTTCCGCTACTTAGCGTGTGGGTTGGGCGACCACTTGCTATAAGCGGCTTTAGTTATTAAGTTTTTATATCGTGTAGACGAATAATACGTGTGTAAGCAGTGGGAAGCGCACACTGTATGTTGTGTGTAAGTGAATGTGAGAGAAACTAGTTGAAGAAACAAGGGTGGGTGTAAGTGGAGGGAAGGGCCTCCCAGCATGTGGTATTTATGACAGATTTGAAGAAAAACAAACTGAAAGGAAGATATATCCTGTTTAATAAACGTTTTACCAACATGTAAGAATTTGAGTAAAACAAACACGCTATTTAAGTGAGATGGGTTAAGTGTGTGGAGATAAGTGTTCATTGTATACATATATTTGAACATAATTGTATTGAACAAATCTAAGTGTGTGCGATCAAACGGAATATACTAAGTGGCTCAATATTTTCAATGTCATAAGAGTGTTTAGCTTTGAGAATATCATACTCCTGTGTTTTGTTTCATGTCGTACGTTGTTGTTACTTTTTATCGTATTGGTTTGGCATTTTCAAAATGTTTTTGTGTTATATATAATATAGGCATATGAGTTTGAGTATAACAAATCAGTTGAAGTTAGGCGGTATTAAATATCCAGGCATTCTTTACAAATAATGTACGTAAAGGTGAAGCAAAAACACTCACACTCAAACACAAACTCACACTCATACACGCACACACTCATACATTCTCACACACTCACACTCACACACTCACACATACACATATACAGATACACATACACACTCTCACACACACATGCACACACACTCACACACACATTCACACACACACACACACACACACACACACACACACACACACACATACACACACACATACACACACACGCACACAAGCACGCATACACTCACACACTCACTCACACTCATAGTGTGGATGGAATAAAGTGATGTTAAGTACCTGTTCAATACTGTCAAATAGTGATGGACATAATGGTGATGTGATGTTTAAGTGAAATACACTGGTTGAAATAAGGTGATGTTAAGTTGCTTTTCAGTCTTGACCCCTAATGATGGACATAATGGCGCCAGGCAGGTCAAGGAACACCCCTACCTTTTCGTGACCTTGATGCGTAACAGATGACATCAATCAACTGTTATAGCTAACACAGCTTATACACGTCTTTACCTCAACACAAACGTAACATGTAACCATGTCAGAACAAAGACATACTCATTGGAGTGGAGGAACACGTCAAAATAAAGTGTTCTCAAAGTCACAAACAACAAAAGTGTATCTTGTACAAAACCCTATACTGAAACTTTATCATGCTGACGTTCTTTTACTATTAATTTATGTGGTAAAGCAAGATTATTGATGTTAAATGTAATAATTCAAAACGAATACATTCGTATCTATGTACAAGTCAGAGACTAAAAGATATTTGGACAAGATGTATGCTTTTTTGTCACATAATACCATCCTGATGTAATTTAGTTTGGAAAAAATGAAATATAACTTGCGTCAAGTATATAATTAGAACTTCGATTAAGCGTTATAAATAGCATGTGTTATTACACTAGATGTTGCAATATTAATTGTTAGAATAATGTTCTTGTTTGTTTGTTTGTTTTGGAGGAGGTAATGTTTTTTTAAATATCGTTCTGTTTGTTTTTGTAAATTTGTATAATGTTATTTGTAAGATGGTTGATGTACGCTTTTTATGGTTATCTCATATGGAATTTTATAACTCTTATTCTGCTTTCATTAACAGCCCAATGACATCTGTTGATTCCGAATATGGTCTGGTTTGCTTGACGTTGTTAACATACATGTAGAGTTGCGTAGACTTTCAGGACACGGTGTATTCCTTAATATACAGAACATTCCTTTAGAAGGAGAACGCAATTTATACAAGTAGAGTTTCGTAGACTTTCAGGACACAATGTATTCCTTGATATACAGAACATTCCTTTAGAAGGAGAACGCAATTTATACAAGTAGAGTTTCGTAGAACTTCAGGATACAATGTATTCCTTGATATACAGAACATTCCTTTAGAAGGAGAACGCAATTTATACAAGTAGACTTTCAGGACACAATGTATTCCTTGATATACATAGCATTCCTTTAGAAGGAGAACGCAGTTTATCACTTATAGGTTTAATTGCAATGAATGGTCGGGAGGGATGTTGTGTTCCAACATCAATTAAAATTTAAATAAAAGTGTAATAATTTACTTTCTCAAACAAACTGTAATACAAGACTTGATGCCAAGGTGTTTGTGTATACTGTAATTAATTATTAAAACAGAAAGGATTCTTATTACTGAATAACAGATCTTCATTACTTGCGTCTCTCTCAGTGTACGTGTATGTCCTTGCATATCAACCTGTCGTACGAGATAAAATTAACGAGAACATAAAACAGAGCTGGGTTGTATCGGATGTCGCATAACCCGCTTAAAAAGTTTACCCCCCATTAACGAGGGTACAAGACAGACTGAAAGCCAATTATTCGAGCCGGGCTCGTCTGGGTGGCCGGTCAGTATTCCTTTGCTTGAATGTAACTTTCTGTGACTCACGCATTCGAGATTACAGCCCCGGGCAGGTTCTGCCACACTGTTGCGTGAAAGCGTAAAGAAACTGTTCAAACAACTCGATTTACATTTTAATCGACTGTGTCAAATCTGCTGAAAAGACTGTCCAATTTGATCCTCTTTGCGCCGTCCTATTCTTATGCTGGAACACATTAACGATTGACTGTTCTTCGCACAGACTACTACCTTCCAGGTGGGATAGCCCTGGTGGACAATGGAGATACATGTGCCGAGCAATTGCCGATTAATCAGAGGGGAATCACTCTAGTCACATAACAAAAGATGACTGTCCAGAACGAAATCATTGCATGGGTTGTGATGGTGTGGTCTGTTTGTTAGAATGAAATCATTGCATGGGTTGTGATGGTGTGGTCTGTTTGTTAGAATGAAATCATTGCATGGGTTGTGATTGTGTGGTCTGTTTGTTAGAATGAAATCATCGCATGGGTTGTGATGGTGTGGTCTGTTTGTTAGAATGAAATCATCGCATGGGTTGTGATGGTGTGGTCTGTTTGTTAGAATGAAATCACTGCATGGGTTGTGATGGTGTGGTCTGTTTGCTAGAATGAAATCATTGCATGGGTTGTGATGACGTGGTCTGGTTGTTAGAGTGTAAGAATGAAATCTTTACATGGGTTGTGATGATGTGGTCTGGTTGTTAGAGTGTAAGAATGAAATCTTTACATGAGTTGTGATGATGTGGTCTGTAAGTTAGAGTGTAATAATGAAATCTTTACATGGGTTGTGATGATGTGGTCTGTAAGTTAGAATGTAAGAATGAAATCTTTACATGAGTTGTGATGATGTGGTCTGTAAGTTAGAGTGTAAGAATGAAATCTTTACATTGGTTGCGATGATGTGGTCTGCTTCTTAGAATGTAAGAATGAAATCTTTACATTGGTTGTAATGACGTGGTCTGGTTGTGAGAATGTAAGAATGAAATCTTTACATGAGTTGTGATGATGTGGTCTGGTCTGTTCATGGTTGTGATGGAATATTATGGTAGAGAGTAAGAGATCAAATGGAGGCTTGGGTTATTGTCGGGGTCAGTAATCAAGCAATCAATTAGTCACAGCCACGGCGGAAGCAAGTGAACATTGGGGGGTTGGGGGCTAACAGATCTAGAAACGAAGCACTGAGTCTAAAGAGGATACGAGGTTATGCTTGATTCAGCATTATTGGAGAGGGGAGGCTAGAGCTTGAGTCAGTAAGTTAGTCAATATTTAAAGTTACCGCTCGTGTAGTACAACTGAAACCACACTCGTAATATAGACAGTATTACACTGAAACATATTTAGTATTCTCTGTGGATACGGCTAAAGTCACAAGATAAAATCACGACATTTTGAGTATTTATGAAAGTAAAAAGCACGTATTTCTATTATTTGTTCTTTATTGATCATCTTGACATCTGTTATCTTGTTCTAAACATGCATGCATATTGATACTTTAAAAACTACCGAGTTTGAGCTAACCAGAATTACATATTGTTAATTGGAAAACTAACCAGAAGGTTGAGATAAAATGGAAACACACACAGCAGCTTGTTGAAATTTGCTTCTTTTTAAAGTTTGCGCCTGGCAAATGTGATCTTCTTTATGTGTGTGCTGAGTAAAGTGACAATACGGAAAAGGGAGTTCTAGATCAATACGGCTACTGGAAGAAATCAACTGTGTGTGTAACGTGGCAGTACACACCATGCTCGGCGAAGAGCGGGTTTGTTGGACGGGAGGGTTAGCGCAGTCGTTAATTGCTGGCGTTCTGCTTGCTTTCTTCACCTCTGTGTTGTGTTTCTGATCTCTGGCAACTCTGTAACTACTACACAAATACTCCACACGGCCGCGGACCGCTCTCCTACACAGTTAAAGGAAACAAATATTTCCCATCTTTCAAAGTCTGTATGATTAATATTCTGTACTCGAGGAAAATATCACAAAAATGTTTCACGTCGTTGTCTCACCATTGGTGTGAAACATATTTGTGTTCATGGTGATTTCTATACTTTCATTAACTAACTTTCTAATGTTTATATAATAACATGTTTTATTAACATATTATATTAATAGTTAAAGCTATAGTAATTCAGGTAATAATTTTAATTTAAAACATTTTCCAAGTAAAAAAATTTTTTTCAAGCAGTAGATTTAAAAAGTACGTTTAAAGTAGGGAGGTGTCGGATTTTATTGTTGTTGGGTTGTCGTCGGGGTTTTTTTGGGGAGGAAGGGGGTGGTTTTTGTTTGTTTGTTGTTGTTTTAGGTTTTTAAGTGGGGGGGGGGTTAGGTTTTTTAAATAGGTTTTTACCATATGTCGGCTAATAAATATCATGCTAGATAATAATTAATATTTTAATAGGGTTGTAGATAATGTGTTTATGTTCCGCAGAGAAGGACATCAGGGCCAAGCATATTTCTTTGACTAACAATAATTACTTAAAAGGTATTTTATATTAAAAAGGAAATGACTGGTAGCTGTCCGCCCCCTTTACCCATCCCACCCCGCATGTTGCGGCCCTATTTAATGTGGAAATAACTGTTTTATGTTTTTTATTTTGAATAGACAAGTTTATAATTAACACACCTACATTTAGATATGCGCGCTTAAAGACGGTAATACAATGAAATTGTATTCTTTCTAGAATAATTGTAATAATTATTGTGTCACTTTCCAAGAGACGCTATTATAAAATGTATATTGTTTTCATCATGCAGCCCCTGCAATTAAGAAAATGTCCACCGCAAAATAAATGCTGTGGAGAAATAGTGTCCATGGCACTTTCCACTGCAATTTTGGTGTTCACACGTTTTTGTGAGTTAACTAAGGAAAAGAACCAGTCCGCGGCAAAAAAGAAGTGCCGAGGTGTATGAAAGACTCAATCTCCACGGCAATTTCAGAGGTTGATCATGTTTAACAGTTAATCATGTTTAATTGCAAAGAAAAACAAACTGTCCCAAGTATATAGAATTGTAATTGTGTTTATGTGCAGGTAAACTGTCTCGTGTTGTTGTCTGTTTGTCTTGACGGCCTGTCATACAAGATGTGTGGACGATCTAACAACCAATGTTTGTTCTCTATTTCAGCTCTAGACACAGAAAATGAAACTGTTAAAAAGCAAGTATTCGAAATACTGTCGGCTCTCTGCGTATACTCGGAAGAAGGCTATGCACGTGCACTGGCTGTCCTCGAGCACTACAAGGTGAGTTTGTGTGACGTCACCACAATGCATGGAAGTGACGTTCTTCGCATTGTCTTCATTGCTTGGCAGCGCAAGTTCAAAGCGGCGTTGTAGATGAGCGCTTTGTCGTGTTTGAACGTCTGCTTAATTCTTGTTTGCCGTGTACACGTCTTCAACACTGGTTCTATGTGATGCGGCTCTACATCAACGTTGATAGTCTCTTCAAAGCTGTCATTCATAGCCACTTGTCATGTTTCTGGCAACCACAACAATTTACCTTTAACTGCAAGCCAAAAACAACCAAATAGCCTCATGAAATGGTAATTCTAGAAATTGCGAAAACAAACTACAAACAGTTTTGGTCACAGTTTCAGCCAAAGTGTCTTCAGAAAAATATATTCACGATTTAACGTAAATATAAACACAACCAAATAGCTAAATGAAATGGTAATTCGAGAAATTGTTAAAACTACAAACAGACGGTATTATATATATATATATTTTTAAATGTCATTATTCAGCTGCAGGGTCTTCAGAAAAATATATTCACGATTTAACGTAAATAAAATCACTTATAAACACACCGCTTAAATAATGTTTGAAGAAAATGAAGTCTTTATTTTGACCACGAAAACTGAGATAGATTAAAACCGATAGAACAGTTTGGCACTGATGTTAGTAAAAGTTCTTGTTCTATCTCCGTACAAACGATAAATGACGCCGAAATCAAAGTTCTGAAATCTTGATCTTTAACAGATACATTAACTGGGTTTTTTTTTTTTTTTGTACCTCGCTAAATCTGGAGGTTTAATCTGAATATAAAGGACACTGACATCTTAACAGCTTTATGTGTTAATCTAAGACATATCTGGTTTAGCATAAATGTCCGACGCGGTTATGTTCACGACAATAATGGTTGCTCAATAGTCTTGCATTTCTGACTTGTGTAAGCTTCATTTTTTCATGTGAGTGCCTAGAACACAGTAGATGTTTATCATGTGAGTGAGTTTACATGTTGGTAATCACAAAACTCTCTACGCATATCGCAGTTATGCAGTCGTTTTTGTACAGCAGCTTTAAACTCCCTTTGATGTCTTGCTATGGGTCAGATTTAGCACGTCTGAGTATTTAACGGTGTTCCCCTTCATCCACGTGGTTGGCCGGTTTGCATAACATACTGAATGGGCTGTGTACTTGAATGCAGTTGTAGGTAATGTAGTGAACGTCCTACAGCATGTCGGTACCATTATTTCCCTGGTATGAACCACAACCTTTTTATATGCATGTATATAATTATTTTTCAACGTCATGAAACGTAAATGTATTGTATATTTAAAATGAGGGACTGTAAAAAAATAAAAAATATCTAGAACTTACTCATAACTGAATTCTTTATTAGAAATTGGTCGTTCTATCTAATTTGACATAATTAGGTTTTTTTACTTCTTTTTTTTTGTTTTTTTTGTTTTGTTTGTAAATGCATCATTTATATACATCTATATAAGTCGTAGCACTAATATGAAGAGTTAATTTCCAAAAGTTCATTATTTGGGTGGTTTTCAATGAAAACATTTGTCATTTTAAAATGGCATGTATATGTCACATGTCACTTTTTGACAGATATTCTACCTTATTATCGACTGGTTCTATTGGTATATGTATTCTTGCACTCTGCTCAACATTGTATTGGATTAGGTAATTATAGTTTTGGAAAAAAAAAAAACTTTCAGGCGCGGAAGCAGGCTTTCTGAAAGGGGGTCCAAATGTGATGGGTAATGGTTAATTTCCACCCCCTTCCACTCATGAAAGGTTTTTTAAAAATACGAGAAAAGGGGAGTTCGGACATCTGGATCTGTTAGTGTACTGCGTATTGTGTTATATGTGAATGACAAAACAATGGATTTAATTCAAGGGATGGCGCCAAGACAGTCTCTAACTATTTGTCTTGGTATGTGGTAGGACAAGATCGTATCGTGTAGGCGGCATATTGAACTGGCACGGACACATAATACTAACACAGCTTGTGGCTGGGCGGCCATTACGCCTTAAGATTTAAATTTCATGTCTACTGCTGTCTTCTTATTTAATTTATCGTTATACCTGCTTTAATTACTTGATTTCGTGTCAGTCACACTTGGTGAATAATGTAAAACGATCATTATAATTTACGCAACGGTTTAAGGTACGCAAGGAAAACGCAATAAAGAAAATATTTGGCATTTAAATTATTTACAATCTTTATCGTTGACAGATCATTATAGTAAATGTAATCTTATCCTTATTGGCGTTACGGTGTGGATGGCTTAGTAATCAAATTAATTTTCATATAGGGTTGGGGGTTACACGTTCTCGTAATGGACAAATTCCAGCACCTTGAGGGCTACAGCTATAAATCGTGTACATATTCATTCAATGTTATTTTATATCTCTCTTGACGCCATTAAGTCCAAACTGCATTCTTTAATGTTGATTCAGTCTTTTACGACCGTACATATCCAGTAAGTTAACTCTTTATTATTATGTAAAAAAAAAAAAATCTTTATAAACTCCATATATGTTTTCAATATAATTTTATCCTTATATTTCGTTCAAAATGTCTTGTTTCTTTAAATTCTTTGTCTCAAACAAAAAATATTGATCGCTGAATTGACAAACCACAAGAATGTTGGCTTAACTGCATCTCTAGACATTATTTGATCATCAGCTATTTGGAGTCAAACATTTAAGACACTGCTCCTACGGAAGAAACCCACTTTGGTTTTAATTGGCATTAGTTATCAAGAGGGGTGTGTTGGGGATGAGTACCCTACATCAGAACAGGGTGAGGGACAGATGGGCCCCTTTTGGCCTTTTAGGGGATTTTAGGGGACCTACTCTCCCAGGTATTTAACACTGTTTACAAAAATAATTCATGAATAGTTTGAAATGGGGGGCCTACATTTCCCATCTGAACCTATTACTAGCTTTGCACGGGCCTGATCACAGATGCCCCAAGGGTAATATCTCCAATAGTGAATAGGTTCAGCAAACCAGATAAAAATACATTGTTCAAATATTCTATAGACGACTTTTTTTTAATTACAGCTCATGAGCTTTATATATTATTTCTGATCTATTAAACAGCAGATGGGTTTTTATATACACTTCCCCACAGACAGATTGAAAACAAATTGATAGTGAATGTTTGGAAGTTTAATTTGTCAACATTTTAACACATACGGTTTTAATGCAATTTTCAGAAATCGTATCAGTCCTGTATCATATAAATGAGTTATGTCTTTACAAATCAGGCGTGAATGCAGGAATTCTGAAAGTTGGATCCAAATGTGATGAGTGACTAGGACTGGGGGGAAATTGTTAATTTTCACGTGCTTAAACTCGGAAACCGTAAAAAAAAAAATGTAAAAAATATAAAATATTTTTAAAAAACGAGAAAAGGGTAGTCCGGATCCCCAGATCCTCCCTCTGGATCCGCTACTGCAAATTGGGTTTAACTATGGTTTTCCGTGAGCAGGGTGTCGCAAACCGGCGGATACACTCAGTGCAATCTCGATGACAAAACATCTTTTCAATAGCATTTCGCGGGATCGGCCGCCTTTTATTTGCTTTCTTTGTTTTGTGATCCCTTGATCTGCGAGAAGACAACGCAGAACATCCACTAGCCATCATTCGTGTTGACACTGGCTGTACAGAGAAATCACGTGACTAGCGCAGAGAAATCACACGAGACTTGCGAAGAGAAATCACACGAGACTAACGCAGAGAAATCACACGAGACTAGTACAGAGAAATCACACGAGACTAGTACAAAGAAATCACACGAGACTAGCGCGGAGAAATCACACGAGACTAGCGCAGAGAAATCACACGAGACTAGCGCGAATAAATCACACGAGACTAGCGCGGAGACATCACACGAGACTAGCGCAGAGAAATCACACGAGACTAGTGCAGAGAAATCACACGAGACCAGCTCAGAGAAATCACACAACATTAGTGCAGAGAAATCACACGAGACTAGCGCAGAGAAATCAAACGAGACTAGCGCAGAGAAATCACACGAGACTAGTACAGAGAAATCACAGGAGACTAGTACAGAGAAATCACACGAGACTAACACAGAGAAATCACACGAGACTAATGCAGAGAAATCACACGAGACTAGATCAGAGAAATCACAGAACATTAGTGCAGAGAAATCACACGAGACTAGCGCAGAGAAATCATACGAGACTAACACAGAGAAATCACACGAGACTAGTACAGAGAAATCACACGAGACTAGCGCGGATAAATCACATGAGACTAGCGCAGACAAATCACACGAGACTAGCGCGGATAAATCACACGAGACTAGCGCGAATAAATCACACGAGACTAGCCCAGAGAAATCACATGAGACTAGCGCTGAGAAATCACACGAGACTAGCGCGGAGAAATCACACGAGACTAGCGCGGAGAAATCACACGAGACTAGCGCAGAGAAATCACACGAGACTAGCGCAGAGAAATCACACAGAACTAGCGCGACAGACTTGCTTATAACCACCTTATACATAACTAAATTTTATTACTCGCTAGAATCCTAAAATTATCAGCATGTGATAGATTAAATGCTGAAATCATTTGACATATGATAAATACAGTACAGACATTATTAGCCTTAAGATCGAATGAATATTAAACATATTAGATATATATGAAACATGTGTGGAATACGAGAATTACTTGAATATGCTATGTGGAATACGAAAATTATTTGAATATGCTATGTGGAATACGAAAATTACTTGAATATGCAGTGTGGAATACGAAAATTACTTGAATATGCTGTGTGGAATACGAAAATTACTTGACATGCACCATGTGAAATGGCGTTATAAACCACAACGCATGGACATGCTGGCTGCACATACAACGAAAGCATAAACATCAAGGCCGAGTTGTTCAAAGCAAGGTTAAGCTAACCATGGGTTAGTTGAATATATCAAAACCAAATTATAAATCATTGTAAATAATAATTGAAGAGATATGTTGAAACTTTATTATAGTCTAAGCTATCCATAAATAATTAAATCAGAAGTATATTTGAACTTTCTATGAAGATATTTTAAAGAGAAATATCCATCTACCCCATGGTTAGCTTAATAATTCTTTGAACAACTGGGCCTTGGGGTACAGCAAATTCCACCCCGAGCCACGCGCCATCTCCTTATGACACGGGGCCGGAGAGCGGAGGCGTACCGTACCTTTACGAATGGGGGCACGTTTTAATAAATTGTCGCTCGGACAGTGAATTGAATTACATTTTAAAACAACTGTAAAAAGATAACCTGAGAATCAAATACAAAATTGTTTTCTGTAAAAATATAAACATAATATTATTATTTACTATCTTGCTCAGTCTTGCGAAGTCTATATTAGATTGTTGGAGGTTGTTTTGGGATGGAGTGACCGGTCATACGGTTATGTTTGTTGACGGATGTCCCCTGGCAGGGGTAAAAGTGTATGTACGGCGTCTCCTGTTTGTAACACAAAGTCCACGAGGAACACAGACGTGTAGGAGGAGCTGAATGCATGTAATTGAGTTTTTTCTCGCTGGAGAGTTTTGATTGTATCAGTTTTTGTCATTGTGAACAACACTGATCCCCGATTCACAAATATTTAATTAAACTATTGTAGCCTTCTCATGGCTACTTCTTTTGTGGGCTGGTTTGAATAAACATCTTTAGTGGCCGTTCACCTTCGACTGTGGAGTGATCACGCCAAGAAGGGATTCCCTTGTGTATGGCTGGTAGTTCCAAATCCCAAATGCTTGTGGGAAGTGGGTTTGTATTGTGAGAAACAACGTTATCGCCTGTAATCTCACAGCACCGCCTTGCTTGGGCTCGTTTAGCCAGAAGAAGTACAAAAAGCCTTATTTCGTGCCTTTATGAGCATTTTAATTTGGTCACTTTACCCTGACGACCCGAACGTTTTACGAGTGTCATTTGAGAAACTTGTTAGTGAATCAGCGCCAACCCACCGTTAAAAATGCACACGCCGTGCTCGGTAGCGTCATTTCCAGTCGCGTCCTTATCACTGGAAATCTAAACCACTACATCACATTCATATGTGTGTGTGGAAGACGGAGTCTAGGGGACAGACCTGTCACGCATGTTGTTATGCACGTGTTACCTTGCATTCACGATCCACGGTCAAAGCAATGATGATTTTGAATTGTTAACGTAGGCCTAGTATGACACCAACCTCGAAATAAAATATTGGAAATGGATGTGGGAGCCTCGATGGTCCAGCTGTAGAACGTCAGACTCTCAAGTTGATGAAAGTGGTTCAAAACCTGTTGAAGGCTGGATCACACTTGACTACGTTTCAAAATAACCAAATGCTTGACATCCAATAGCCAAAGATTAATAAATCAATGTACTCTAGTGGTGTCATTAAACAAAACATGGAAATAGATGTATTGTACAGAATATAATTTGTTGTATACATTACGTGAATTTCATGAAATGTTATCTAAGTGTCTGTAATGGTCTGTATCTCGGTTAAGATTGGTCACTTAAGAAAATACGCATTTTTCTATAGTGTTGTATTATGTTATAGCAATATGTATATATAGATGTAGAATTGAAAAGTTTAACCTACTCAGTTTTCAATTTATGTAAATATCCATGGCCGCGTCTACTGTAATTTAGCATGTACAAGTAGCCATGCTTCACTGTTATCATTGATGTAGATTGTGAATGAGTAATTTTAATAGCACGCCCGATCATCAAAGCTGAAACACCTCCACATATTGCATGTCACTATTGTTCCTCATATAGACACATCCTACAGTTACACCAACTCATTCTGCAAATATGTTTTAGTATCTTCTCCCAACTGTTCAAGTTTGCTTAGTATTTCTGAAGATGCTGGGTGTACTACTACAAACATACTCTACTTTTTAACATATCTGGCAAAGATGACCCGAAGAAGAAATGATAGACAAATTTGTTTCTTATCAGATTTTCTTACATTTACACATACACATATAATGAGCATCATTTGATGAATCAGTGCGTTCTATTTCTGAAGCATCTTGCTGGGTGTACTGTAACGTTTGTTTTATTTAACGAGGCCTCTAGAGCACATTCATTTTTATCTTATCATCGGCTATTGGACGTCATACATATGGTCATTCTGACATATGTCTTTAGAGGAAAGCCGCTGCCGCCACATAGGCTACTCCTTCCGATAAGCAGTAAGGGGTCTTTTATATGCACTGTCCCACAGACAGGACAACACATACCACGGCCTTTGATAAACCAGTTGTGGACCTCTGGTTGGAACGGAAAGCTGGGTGTACTGATACAAACATACTTTTCTTTTTAACATATCCAAAGAACATCCGTAGACGAAATGACATACATTTTTTTAAATCAGATTTTCTCACATTTACTCATCATTTGATGAATAAATGCATTCTATTTCTGAAGCATTTTGCTGGGTGTACTGATACAAACATAGAAGAAATGAAAGACAAATGTGTTTCTTGTCAGATTTTCTCACATTTACACATCATTTTATGAATCAATGCGTTCTATTTCTGAAACATCTTCCTGGGTGTACTACTATAAACATACTTTACTTTTTAACATTTCTGGCAAAGAAGACCCTAGAAGAAATGATAGACAAATTTGTTTCTTACCAGATTTTCTCACATTTTACACATACACATATAATGAGCATCAGTTGATGAATCAGTGCGTTGTCTATGTAGGATGTGAACTGAAATTCCACTTCTACCTGATTCTGTGCGATCTTTCCTTGAAACATTTGTGTGTACAAGGAAACATATTTCTTTGTTGAGAAATATAACTTTGTTATCTATTGTATGGATCGTGTGGTGTTTGCGTGCTTATAGTTGTTGATTCGGCAGATAAACCCCCACAGCTGAACAGGTGTCGTGTGTCATCCCCAGTACGTATAACAAGAACGTGATCAAACATCGCTTAGCCCCATGGGATACGCGGATCCACCGACCGTTCAAATAACTGAGTTGCGCTGCTTCTGAGACAGGCATAAGGCTGGAACCCGACCCCGCGCAGTTTGTGAATTGCGCTGTCAATTGTTGAAGACTGGGAGAACCGTCAACAGCATTGTAACCAGTCAAAACCATGACACAAAACTAAAACCCATCTCGACCAGGCAGCACCTAGCATAAGAAGCATTAATCACTGTGAAATTGCCTTTGTGTAAATTCACAATCCTTTATTTGATTATAATTTCTTCTTTGTTGGCTTGTATTAAAAGTTGAATGTCCAAGCCGTCAACATGTCCATAATTCATATCGTTTGACCGGCATCTGCCTCGGACTTGATGACCGCTTCTTCAAATCTCCACATTCTCTTCGATGTTATTCTAACACGGTTCACTCTCCCTTCCGACTAGTGGATTAGTGGTCTGGGTAGATTGATAATGGTGTAATTACAAATTTGACAGGCCACTAAGCAAAGCTTCTTAGAGGCCAAGTGAATTCCTCAACTTTTTGTCGAAGAAAATGTAACATAAAAACTGAGGTCGACTATAACGAGATTTGTTTTCTCAATTGGTGTAAAATTTATAAACTTACGTTTTCAATCCCGTCACCCAAACCCCTAAAAAAGATAAATAATAATAATAATAATGATAATGATAAAAACAGTTAATAAAAATAACCTAACGACAAATAAATAAACAAAAACAAACAACCACAACATGACTGTTGAAGTCCACTTAACGTTTCACTTTATACCACTAAGACCCCACCCCAAAAAATATAATAATAATAATAAAGACAATTAATAAAAATAACCCAACAAATAAACAAACTAACAATCAAACAAAAACAAACAAACAACCACAACACAACACTTTAAAGTTCATCAACGTTTCATCTGAAATTAGCGTGCATTAAACAGATAGGGTAATCTGAATGTGACTGATTTCATAGTGACGGTCCAAGCTATGATATCTAAACCTACAGGCGGTGATCAGTTTAGTATAATGTTATAGTGAATTACAGAAGACAATGCTGTAACGAGTGTAAGTAAACGTATGGTTGTAACCACCAGGTTCTCTTGTATAGTCTGAAGATGACGGAGATCAAGAAGAAAACAAGGTCACCTATACAGAGATGAAGACAATCATCAAGCCCCTTTATAAAATGCCACACCCACATGACAGCTACCGTCAACTGTCCAGGCCAGGACATGTGGTCATTTTCCGCCTAAGAACCGGACATAACCAGCTGAACCAGAAAATGCATAAAAGGTTCCACATTGTGCCATCCCCCATGTGTACCTGTGGGGAAGCAGAACAGACAACGAAGCACATCCTCCAGGACTGTAGAACCCACCAGTTGCTGAGGGAGGAGATCTGACCGACACCTGCTGCCATTCAAGACAAGCTGTACGGATCTGTGGATGCACTACAGAAGACCACCAGCTTCATCTCGAGAGCTGTGTGAAATATTTAAGGCGAACGAAAAGAAGAAGAAGTTTTACTTCTAGTCTCATAACATCAACTTGTCTGTTAGCTATTTGATCTGTTGTTCGCATGAGATGACGTTAACATACGATATAGGTAGCTGAGAGAGATGTGGATTTTCTCAAAGATGTCTCTAGGTTTATGCTCTAACATTGTTCTTTAAACTGAAAATTATTCAATAGACTTGGCGGTAAGCGGACACGCCAGCGACCCAGGAACAACTTGGAGCTCTTTGTCTTTCTCGTGTCGCTACGTTGACAGTTTTATGCACGTTCGTATTTCCACATGACCGCTGAATCGAAATATAGCTACAAGTTTAGAACATTTTTATCACCTGTTATACATTCTGCAGTCATCGGCGTGGAAAGGAAACACGATGGCATTGTGTCTGTTACAGTCGATACGACACCAACAAATTAATATTCATATTTTTATGTAGACATTTTTCTTTATTAATGGAAATACTTTCAGTAGTGTCTATACAGACCGTACTGGCTCTGGTGTTTAAGGAGATATACTTCACATCAAAGTAAACATATAACTCCACTGTGCAGGAGATATGCAAATCATATTGCCTATGTTTCTTTATATATCCTTGGCAGACGATAACGAATAAACAGAGATGTAAAATATCGGCAATTACTTCATCCAAATATATGTATATTTATTTATATGTTTGTTCAGATCCAGTTTAATCAAATTAGAAGAAAAATTGATGAACCATAAAACTCGTGCGGCGCATGCTTCACACTTCTTTGCATATGCCGCCATTATGCCAAACAGCTAACGCCTAAATATTGTTAACTTTTATTCAATCAAACATTTCAAATTATATTTGCGTTTCTTTTACTATTCAGTATATATATGTGTGTGTGTGTGTGTGTGTGTGTGTGTGTGTGTGTGTGTGTGTGTGTGTGTGTGTGTGTGTGTGT
>JAULBS010090089.1:0-17554 GCA_032355785.1 Symmetromphalus regularis | reverse complement strand
TACTGTACATGCCACCACTACCTCCCCGACGATGATGACATGAACAAACACCCTCACAGAAATTATGATTTAGAACTCATACACATTGCTAATTAGTGACA
This sequence comes from Symmetromphalus regularis, assembly GCA_032355785.1. Taxonomy (NCBI): domain Eukaryota; kingdom Metazoa; phylum Mollusca; class Gastropoda; order Neomphalida; family Neomphalidae; genus Symmetromphalus; species Symmetromphalus regularis. Next base: position 17,453 of record JAULBS010090089.1, on the reverse strand, counting down.
CTCTGGCCAAATGTATCAATGATCCTGAATCAATTGAATCATTCAATTGATTGTAAGGAAAAAACTCACCACCACTTCTGTAGGTGTGTGATTATGGAGAGTGAAAAAACTCCCCTTAACCTTACTTGGGCAGTGATTTATAGCTCTCCTCAACTTTTCAAATGTGAAACCCTGCTTGCATATTTATATTGACTTGAGCAGATGTTTAATTTATACTTAGGTCAAAAAAGTACTTTTTGATTTCAATGTTACATAGCTAAATAATGGTCTTTGTTTCTTTATTTTTTTTTCTTTGAAAATGATAATAACCATTAAAGATTTTTATCGTATCTTTTTTCAGGTTCCATACTAATCTTGTCAATAATATTACTGAACTTAAAACTACAAGATGTTCTCCCTGGAACAAGCGTCACAGTGCCAGCTGTAGGTAAGTCAAATGAAATATCGTATCTCTGATATTACCTAGTCTTTTAGACAATAACATCTTTAAAACATCGGTTCCTAAATGTGTAGTGGTACTAAATGTTGAAAACAAAATTAAAAATAGTGCATGCAAATACTGCCAGAATAAACCTTCGTCAAATTCCTCATACTCCACGACTAAACTGAAAGTATCCGCGGGCAATTCCGGGCGTGGCGTCTATTCTGAAGATGCCTTTAGAATATAAGTAGATTTATTTGCCTATCATACTTGAAATACAGGCTTACTTTGCTTTCAGAAATGTACTACATGCTGACGTTGATATGGGTGGTGCTGTCGATTCTGTCGTCAATATGGGTGATCAATGTTCACAGCCGTGGTCCACGTCGTCTCAAGGTTCCAGACACCATCCGTTGGGTACGTCACATATAATGGAAGGTCCCGTCAAATAAAACCCAGGTGGTTACAGATCAGTTTAGTGATATTAATAATATGTTGATGAAAATAATATTCTGGTTTCCAAACCAGTTTCGAAAAGAAAACAAGAACTAATTACAGACACTGAGTAAACACATTTCTATATGAACTCTTTAACAAGAAGAATTGATCGTGAGAAAACAATTTATTATAGTTCATCAAAAGTCATCACAGTGGCGTGCAGAGTGGTGATGACCGGGGCCAACTCAAGTATAGGGTCTGATTTTAATTTCTCCGTTTGATTGAATGCCCACCCACACCCCTCTCTGCACCCCACTGAGTCATCCCGACATATTCAAGACGATATTGGAGATTTAAAAACCTGACTTGTTCTGTATAAAAATCCACCAATTTGAATATTACTCAACAGTTATTCGTCCTTTCGGTTTTGTATCAATACGCTATGATATCTTTCCTTGTGAGCAATTGAACTTTACCGCGTCAGATTTGGTGATATTCTAGAACAGATATCTTTGTAGTTTGGGATATTTTCCGTTCCAGCCTGTAATAAACAATTGGTTTATCATAGGCCGTGGTGTGAGCTGTCCTGTCTGTGGAAAAGTGCATATAAAAGACCCCTGGTTGCTTACCGGAAAGAGTAGCGTATGTGGCGGCAGCGGGTTTCCTTTAAAGAAATATGTCAGAATTGCCTTATGTTTGACGTTCAATAGTAAGATAAAAATCAATGTGCTCTAGAGGCGTCGTTAAATAAAACAAACTTTACTTTTTTCCTGTCTGTCGAAATACTGACTGAAATACAATTGTATGATTCAAATTCAACTTACAGATATTTCTCAGAAGTCTCAAGCGACTCGTGTGTCTTGGCGGAGACAGCTACTACCCTTTAGATGAGACTGAATCGTTCTCACTACGCGGACTTGACAAGACCAACATGGGCGCTCCTGCACCGGTAGACGGACCGCAGCGAAATCTAGACCCACGATGCTCCTCTAAGGTGGAGAAAGACCTGGATGACATCCTACGCCAGCTCCACCTGTTGACGACAAGGGCCGCAATGGACGAGAATAGGGTTGACACCCTCAACGAGTGGTACCAGGTGGCGCTAGTTCTCGACCGCGTTCTCTTTTTCTTCTTTATACTAATATTCCTCCTGTGCACGGTTATTCTCCTAGGTTGAATTCATTGTTGTTATTGTGTATGTTTAAAAAGAAAAATTAATGTGTTCTGGGGCGTAGCGAGAGAGGGAAAAACGCCGAGGCAAACCCAGATGCTGGGTGCTTGAACCATAAGGATAATAAATATCAGTATCATGGAAATTCCAGACTGCCTAGTTTGCCTTATGCTAGCTTCGCTAGAGGTGTTTAGAATGTGAAACATTTTCGAATTATTACAATAAATATTGTTTATTACGAACACCAATGAAATAGACGGTCATAACTATATGTCTTCGACAGGACTTTTGATCTCGACTTGCCATTATGTCTGTTATTTTCGGGACCATATTCAACACCCGAAAAAAAAAATCTTCTTTAGTAAAATGATCGAATCCGGTAAAAAAACCCACACTAAAATAACCTTTCCCAGATTACGAAAATCCAGCAGCTTTTAGATTATATGTGGTAGTATTAATTTTATAATAATAAAGATATGTAATATTTTGTAAGGACGTTTCCAGTTGAAATTACATCAGGGGGGTGGCCAGAATACACATATTTTGTTTGTTTGTTTTTTACGTTGGTCCTTGGTAAAAACACGGTCAATTTATGTGGGTTGGTGAAAGAAATTATAAATTATAATCACCTTGGTACATGGTCTGTTACCACCGAAATAAATAAATTATGCGGTGGGGGTCATTTTGGTATCAAATCCATATGTATATTTACCTTGGTAGGGGGTCATGAGCATATTTTATAAAAGTAGGTGGTGGGAGGAGGGTGAGAGAGAAAAATTAAATTTTTTATATACCCTAAAAAATTTAAGGCGATCTCCTCCACCCCCCCTCCCCCACCGGTATAAATTTAACCGGAACAGCTCTAACTGAATTAAAGAATTTTAGAATTTGAATGTGGAGTTTCCCTCATTAAGTTCGGTTTAGAAAGTGCGGACTATTTCAGACTAGCAGCAAATGGTATTAAATTGATTTATATTCACCTTCCACAAACAGGACAGTACATACCAAGACCGTTGATACACCAGTTGTGGACTACTAGTTGGAACGAAATATAGGTCAATAGGTCAGCGAAGGAACTACTACTTCAAGATCAAACCTGTCTTATACGATAACAATGTACATACTATTTATATCCTTCGTGTGTCAAACAATATTATGTATGATATACATGTAGTTTATTCATGTAGTTTGTAAACAGCTGATCAAAATTGTATATAGTTTGATATAGTATATTGTATCGCGCAAGTCATTTCGGTCAGAAAATACACAAATGATAGAATTATAGAAAAAATAGTTCTTTATTAAAATTAGTAGCTATAAATATATTATTTGTTGTAACTGTGCGTGCCCTTTTCTCTCGTGGTGTTTATTTATTTTATTTTTGTGTGTAAATAGTTACATAATTACAGATGGTTACCATATCTTATCTCGTGGTTACATAGTTACACATATTTAACATATTTTATCTCGTGATTACATAGTTACTCAAATTTACCATATTTTCTCTCGTAATTACAGTTACACAGATTTACCATCTTTTCTCCCATGATTACAGTTACACATATTTACCATCTTTTCTCCCATGATTACAGTTACACATATTTACCATCTTTTCTCTCATGATTACAGTTACACATAATTACCATATTTTCTCTCATGATTACATAGTTACACAGATTTACCATATTTTCTCTCATGATTACAGTTACACATATTTACCATCGTTTCTCTCATGATTACATTGTGACACAGATTTACAATATTTTCTCTCATGATTACATATTTACAATATTTTCTCTCATGATTACATAGTTACACAGATTTACCATCTTTACCATATTTTCTCTCATGATTACATAGTTACACAGATTTACCATCTTTTCTCTCGTGATTACAGTTACACATATTTACCATCTTTTCTCTCATGATTACATAGTGACACAAATATACCATATTTTCTTTCATGATTACATAGTTACACAGATTTACCATATTTTCTCTCATGATTACATAGTTACATAGATTTACCATAGTTTCTCCCTTGGCTAAATAGTTCCACATATTTACAATTTTTACACTCATGGTTAAATAGTCACACAGATTTACCATTTTTTTTTTCATGATTTCATAGGTACCCAGATTTACCATCTGTTGTCTCATGACTACATAGTTACATAGATTTACCATATTTTCGCCCGTTATTACATAGTTATGCATAGTTACCATATTTTCTCTCATTATTACATACACAGATTTACCATATTTTATCTCATGATTACAGTTACGCATATTTACAATTTTCTCTTTCTGTTGTTACATAGTTAGAGAGATATTTACCGTCTTTTCTCTCGTGGTTAAATAGTTACATATATTTTCTATCATTTGTCTCATGATTATACAGTTTACTATCTTTGCTGTCATGATTACAATACTTTTCTTTATACTCATAGGACATGTGCGTTGTTATTTTTTATTAATATATATATATTTATATGTTTGTCAAAAATATTATTGTTATTAAAGTTACTAAATACATGCGTATTTGCCTTTGTTTTCCTTTAATTTAATGCTAAGTGAAACAAATTACTGGACGTGAATTATGAATTAGACTTATCTAAATACACAGGCCCTCTATCCATATGCATTTCTCTTGCAACCTAAAGTTAAGTTTGTTTTATTTAACGACGCCTCTGGAGCATATTGATTTTTATCTGATCTAATTTGACGTCATACATATGGTCATTCTGGTCATTATGTCTTTAGAGGATACCCGCTGTCGCCACATAGGCTACTCGTTCCGATAAGCAGCAAGGGTTCTTTTATATGCACCGTCCCACAGACAGGACAGCACATACCACGGTCTTTGATAAACCAGTTGTGGACCACTGGTTGGAACGGAAAATAGCTCAAATGGCAAATGGGTCTACTGAGAAGGATCGATCCGACGACCGACCGGTTCACAGGCAGACACGCTACAGTTTGAGCTACATCTCGCTCCCCAGTTATATTTAACATACACATATCAGTATATTCCAATACGTACACATATAAATGTATGTTTGCTTTTGAGTATCAACATCATTGCATTGCGACGCTTGTTTCAATATCGTATATGAAAAATACCAGTCTACTTCTACTTCCGGGGTGGTGGATAGTGTGGGTTAAGAAAGTAAATTAAATTTTAAAAATTGACTTTATTTTCCTAAATTTATTAGAACAATGGCGAAGAATACAGGTGCTAGCAAATTTAGGAAGGTAGATGTCGACCAGTATGATGAAGACAAATTCCAAGATGAAGAGATTGACGTAGCAGAACAGGGTCCCAATGAAGCTGAAGTGAAAAACTTCCTGGCACAATATCCTTGTTGGTTGTAGCACTGATACTGTAATGTAGTTCATCAAAGATAAAAGTTATAATCTCTCTACCTGTCATTATGCTATTATATTCTTTATTTATATTTTCTACACAACAAAATAACATGCACCAACATAATTTTAAGATCTTCACATTAAATCAAGGCATCAATCAATCAATCAATCAGTGTTCCTTATTTATTTATATAATGACCCCCCCTCCCAGCACAAAAAGTAGACATTGGTTATTGGGGGTCACACTGTGGCTACTTCAACTTTTTTGTTTTCTAAATGATATTAAAACATGTATATATATATATATATATATAATATCTATGGAGCACTGCACGTCAGCTTTGACATTTCATCATAGGTTCGATAAGACTGCAAAATAAAGCTATCTAGAACGGCTGAAAAAATCGAGACAAATCTCTATCTGGAGAACAAAAGGCATTGTTAATGTTTTGTTATTTCCTTGACTATAAGTAAGAAAAAAAATGCTGAAGCTCTACAATCAGTTTTGAACTCTGCTCCAATTGGGACTAAGAATCAAGCTGTAAAGGTAATTAAGCCTAAATAATTTTATTATTCACATTCTTCATTATAAACAGTGGCACATACTTATTATTTCATGCTTGTGGAATAACATAAATATTAATTATTCAGGCAGATGACATTGTATTCTGACATTTTGTAACTTATTTTGCCTGATAAAATTTCCAATAAAATATTCATCTTTTTATTGCAGATCATAAACGTTAACCACATAACTGATTGGCAGTTTGAATGAATTGAAAGTTGTGTATCTGTCAAACAGAATATTGGTTCATTTGAAATATTGTGCTATGTATCAGGGTTTTATTTCTGAAATTTAATGACTCTCAAACCTAATTTTCAATTTTATAAATTTTGCACTTCCTGAGTTTGGATGTATACTGTCATAGTGTCTTTTACCAAAGGCATATTTTAAAATAGTTACTGACATCATTTTTAGAACAGGAACCTAAATTAAACTCAATAGACTGATCAGCTTAATAAGAATGTAAAGAAAAGAACTATTAAATTTTTAATGTTATTTTCAGGATAAGGCTGTCCAGCTTGTTATGAGAGTTCTGACATCATTCAAGAGCAGTGAGATTGAAGCAGCAATAAAAATACTTGACTCTAAAACAATCGATATTCTCATGAAATACATCTACAGAGGGTTTGAAATTCCTTCAGACAACAGCAGTGCTATTTTATTAGCTTGGCATGAAAAGGTAAATATGTATACAAATTTAATTATCCTCAGTCTCTCTAAATGTCATTGCTTCAAGATAGTGTGCAATATGCAGAAAAAAGAAGAAGACATTTTGTAGAAAAGATGAGAGGGTGGTGAGCACCTCCTTTCAAAATGTTTGAATTTGATTGACTCTTAAGGAAATTGAAACCATTCTGATGCATAAGACAGTATTATTAAATGATGTCAAAGGTTATTTTTAACCCTTCATATATTTTTAGTTTGGATAACTCCTGCTACTAGCTAAAATTAAAATGTTTAGAAAACAATATATATTTCTGTGAACCATTGGCAGAACCAGTCTTGTGCTCAGTACAGGCTAGCCTTTGCGGGCATTGCATAACGATTTCACTGATTCCAGACATTCTCATTGGGTTTCACATTAAAATTGCAAAAAATAGTGTAGCGAGCAGCTGCTAGTGGTTTGGTCTTTAATGTAAGCAAGGAACTTCCCTTTTTTCACTTTATTTAATCAGACCATTTTCTTAATTTAAAACAACACCACCTTCATCACAGTGTTTAATTGAATTTTAATTTTTTTTTTTTTTTAAATTATATTTTAATAAATATTATTTTTCTTTCAGACATTTGCTGTTGGAGGATTAGGATGCATAGTGCGTGTGTTGACAGACAGGAAAACTGTCTGATTGTGACACTGATGATACTTCCACACTTTTCATGCTCTTGTACATTTAATTATACATTATATACACCATGCTTACAATATATTATGTGCATACAAACCTGAAATAGTTAAAAAAAATAATTATAAAACTAATGAACACAATGTTTTTGTTCAGAACAGAAACATCTGTATAATGTCAGGGCTTTAGATTAAATAAATTTGGGCACAACAAGGTTATTTGCAAGCAATGGCTACTAATTTAACTGGTTTCATTTTGAAGTGCCACAAAGTAATTCGTTTCTTGGTGAATGTTTGGAACCAATGCACTAGAAGCAGTTAAGTTTACATACTGATCGGTAATGTCCGTAATTGTTAGATGTTTCTATTATAATTAAGTATACCGCTTAACATATGTTCGGGGTGTGTTTTGTTTGTTTTTCGTTTAATATTATTATTTTTTATAATAATAATTTAGAAGCCTGTATTTTGTAAAACTGGAGCAATCTGAAGCCCTGAATGCTTTTCTTTGATTTAAAGTATATATACTTGTGATAGGTATTTGGACATAAAACATTATGTTTACATAAATTGGTGATAAATTAACATGATGTTAGACAATATCACATTTTTCATAAATTATAATGTGACAGGTCCATCCATATAAGCTTTTGGACCTAAAACTTGTCCAATGTCATACCAGATGTTTCTGACTCTACAGAATGTTATTTTATATTTACTACTTAACTCTCTAGACAAGGATGTCAAAAATCTTTTTCTTTCAACATTAAAACATTCTCATTGATTTGGTTATTTTTAGTATATAATTGTTTAATATATTTTTATGTCTAAATTGTAAATTTTTGACTCATTAAATAAATGCATTAATAATACATCTTTGTTACGTTTTATCTTTGGTTGCAAAAGATACACAATGTTATAATTAATATAAGGTAAAAAGTGAATATATCTGTTGAATCTGATATACAAATGTTTGTGTGAAAGAACTTGAATAATTTTCAAACAAACATGATTTTATATAAAAAAAAAATTAATATGCCATACATCATCCTGACAGTTTTATCTTAATACATGTATTGGTCAGTATGGTTTCGGACAAAAAATAATGTAGCTTTTTTCTGATTCATCAAATTTGGTAAACATTTATTAAACTTTTAATTTTTTTTTTAACATGAACCAGCTGAGCACTGCTAACAACTTTCCAATGTTAAATGGCCAGTTAGAACATTGCAGTTGCTATAAAAGATAATAATTATATAACATAATCTTTCTCTAAAGATTATGAGTACACCAATTTGGGCCATATTTAAAGAATGCAATAATGACATTTTCCACACAGTTCCCCGCTTGCAATTCCATGATCCCTTTTTCTGCCAATGTTAATTTATTAATACCCTCATAGGGATCACAACCAGTGGCGGGACTACATTTTTGGGGCCTTGAAGCTTGAATTGTTATGGATGATCTTCACAAGCAATGAGATCTGGGTTAAGCAATGTGGAATAAAGTCACTTCAGGGGCCTCCAAGATTATAGACGGCGAAGCTTAAGCTTCATTTGTAAAATAGTAGATCCACCCCTGATCACGACATACAACTACAAGTCTAATGGAATGTGAATGGGAAAGCAAACGGCCAATTAAAGAAATAAAAAAGTGTATAAACCACTGGATCTCATGGTTTCAGAAGGTTGTTGCTCAGTGGGTCATCAGATCGATTCCTCTTTATGAAGACAATATGGTGTTTCCCACTTCAGTCAGTAATTTGTTGTCTTCTGCTGGAAAGTACATATAAAAGATGCTTTGCTGTTAGTAAAAAAAGAAGAGGTAGAAGCAGTTTTTTGCTGTAGAATATATACTGTGTGTCTAACACCAAACACATTTATTACACAATATTATATGTCATTAAATACTTTTCTTGCATCTGCTGACTGTTACCCTCAAGAAATAAAGAATTTATCATCATCATCTTGTGCTTTGACATTTTGGATGGTCTTATTTGTAACTCAGTCTGACTAGATATTTGTTTATTTTGGAGAACTTTACTGGCAACTTAATCTGATTTGTCAATGTGTTCACAAACAGGAAATTTCAAAGTCATTTCTCACAATATTTGTACATCTCTTCATTAAGAAATGTAGTTATATAATCTCAACTTATTATTAGGATTTTTATAAAATCTCAATACTTACGAGAAGGCCTTGAATCATGTCTAACCACAATACAACTGAGACCAGTCAATCTGATTCAATATTTTCTTCTTTTAGATAATGTTACTGACAATTTGGTTAGGTTATGTCAGTTGTGGGATTATTTACAGTTCTCAAAATTTTCCTTTTTTTTTTTCAAAGCAATCAATTTTTTAGACGTCCCCTCCATCACAAATATTTAATATATGTTGAAGTTATTTAATGTATGTTACAAATATTTAATAAATATTGCAGATAATTAATTTTTTTAATATAAGTGAATAAGTGCAGTAGATTTAATATATATATATATATATTTATATACACATGATTTACCTAAATGACATTTATTATACTAGTATGTTGAAAATATTTAATATATGTTGGAAATATTTAATATATATTGCAGAGATTTAATAAATTATTTATTTATTTAATAAATATTTGGTACATATATTTTTTTATATAAATTAAATGTGAAGAAAAAGGTGTTAAAATAGCTTAAATAATTTTTTTACACTTGGCATCCCATAATAGTGTATCGAAGAAATTTAAATTAATAAATTCTCAACTGGAATTTTGAAGGGAAATTTTGTTTTATATATACAGAGTGGCAGATCTTGGGTTCCCAGGTGACAGCTCCCCACCCCCATCCCCAGATTTTACTTAGTCGTTAAACCAATATTCCATCAGTCAATCAATCAGTTCAGACCATATTCCAAACAAAAAGGTATTGTTTAAAAAGTAGGAACTGCGATTCAGAAGCCAGAAAATCATGTTTCATGGTATCCGAACTTCAAACTTTTCAGAATTATAAATATAATAACAGTCAAATAAACTTATAAATATTTTATAATCACCTGTAATGGTTATTTTATTATTTAGGTAGTACAAAATTGAAGTTCAGGGCATTCAATTTTCAAAAGTTTCATTGGTATAAAAAAAATATTTAATAAATATTGTAGATATTTAATAAATAAGTGTCAGCATGATTTAAATATAAATGTCATTTATTATACTAGTTTGTTAGAAATATTTAATGTATGTTGGAAATATTTAATTTATTGAAGAGATTTAATAAAAAAATTATTTAATAAATATTTGGTGCATATTTTTTTATTTATTATATAAAAACATATATATATAAATTAAATGTGTAGAAAATAGGGTTAAAATAATTTAAATAATTGTTTTATACTTGGCACCCCATAACTGAGCAGGAGGAGTGTCAAAATCAATCTCCAAAAGTCAGGGAAACTGCTGATTATGGGAAATTCTCATCCCTGCAAATGTTAAGACATACAATAGTCAATGATTAATAAATTGATGTGCTCTAGTGGTGTCATAAAACAAAACAAAAACACCTTTTTTAAACAATGTGCTGGTATGTCATCATTCATTCTTTTTCATTGAATTTTTCATTTTAACAACAGAAATTTTTAGATAAAACACAAAAATATATAAATCTGCATCTTGTCAAGGCATCTGTATAAAACTGATGTTTTGATAATAAATTTACTTAAAACATTTTAAAAAATATAATTCAGTTCAGTCTGAAAAACAAATCAGTTTTGGAATATAAAACTGTGTTCCATTAAGCAAGTGATGAAATTGCTTGTTGCAATCGGAATGCCATAGAGATGCGGCATTTTGTTTGCTGTGGAATAAAAAAAATTTCAAGGTGTATTTTTTTCTTATTATTAAAAATAAAGTATACTTTACACTAAAATTGCCATGGAAAATGCCACGGACACCATTTCTCTACAGGATTTATTTGTGCCGTCGACATTTTCTTAATTGCAGGGATTGTGTAAGTGAATACAAGAATCTAAAAAAAATACACGAAAAGAGACCAGCAGTGATTTATTGCAGTTAAAGAAGGTGACAATTTTAAAAGAAAAATCTCAACTTGCATCTTTTCAAGATGCAAACATTTTACTCATACTGTCTGCCATTTTACTGTCCTGTTCTGCTTGCCTACTCTGAACCTGGAGCTGCAGTTGTATCACTGCTTTGTTGTTAGGATCCAGTTTAGCTGCCATAGTGAGATCAGATTTGGCACTGTCCAAATCATTTAGGTGAAGAAAAGCTTGAGCTCGGCGGTACAATGCTTTTATTTTGTTGGGATTTATGGTAAGAGCATTTGAGCTATTAGTGATGACAAAATCGTAACGTCGACTCTTCATTTGGCATGCAGCCAAGTTCATGTAGCAGTTACACCGAAGATCGCAGTAATCTTCAAACAGTGACTCAGGAATATTTTCTTCTGGAAACATGCATATCAAATACTTCAGTGCCTTGCTGAATCTTTTAAAAGCATATTCAATATTTCCAGTTCTAAAATATTCAGTACCTTTACTTTTATTATGGTGTGCTAATGAGAATTTGTCTTCAGGTGACAGCTGCCATATGGGTATGCTATTTTTGAATGATTTCAAATGAATCTGTACATTTAATGTTTCAAATGATTTAGCTACCATAGTTTCCTCATTTGTGTTAACAAAGATTTTTGTTTCACATATTTCCCCTTCTTTCATTGTTGATAAGCAAAGATCTATCTGTTCGGTAGGCATACTATAGGCTTCTCCTATTTCAACTTCTATGTCTGATCCTAATGGGTATCCTAAGCATTTTGCAGTTTCTGTAACATCTCCCACAGAATTTGAGACAAAAAGAGACAAAATACATTTAGCACCATCCTGTGGCATTATAATTCCACCACCCTCACAAAGAACCTGCTTTGAAAATCTTCTACCATAAGTCACATTAGTAATTTTTTCTGAGATCATTTGTGACAGTTCGCCATAGTCTGTCATCTGACAACTGTCATAATTAATGATACTAGGTATCAACTTGTCACTAGATGAAAATACATTGCTACTTTCAGGTGTGCTGTTAACTTCAGTTGATGCTGCTGCTACAGTTTTGTCCATGTCAGCCATGTCACTTGCCAAGCCTGCTGCATCGGACAAATCATCTGCATTTTCCATCATGTTGCTGAATGGTTCATGTGCCACAGTATCTGTATCTACATCTACTGCCAGTGACATCATGTCACTTGTCATCTGGGCTTCAGTCTCTGTGTCCATCAAAGTGATGTTGTCCGAATCCACATCCATTTTTGATTCTCTTGCAGTTTCTTACTTCGAATGAGATGGAACAATTCTGAAAAAAAATATTTTCTTTTTATAGATAAAACAAAAACAAAGATACTGTATGTATAAATATCCTTCAAAAGAGGCAAACATGTTCTTACAATTTCACACTTAATTCACTACATTATGAATATTTTACATTATATGCAAAAAACAAATGAGCAGGAATAAATGTAATCAATTCAAAACAATTTATGGTTATATTTTATAAATGCACTTCGGCTAAACTGGTCACTCAATGTCCTATTCTACGTATATCATGGAATATCATGTCAAAGTAATAAATGATCAAGGGCAAAAATCCATTCCTGAAAGTGGGGGGACGGAACACATCCTTATCCAAAAAAGTCCCTGACCATCTTGCTGCCCACCCCTCCCCTCCCGATTATAGACCACTTGTGTACTTCAGTATATTTGCGCTAAGACGACATGGTTTAAAGTGTTACATTGATACAATAATGAGAAATACTGGTAAAGATTATTATTTAGACATTTAAATTTTAATTTCACTGAAATTTTCAATTTTTCTATGCAAAAAGTGGGGGGGGGATAATTATATAGGCGTACCCCTGTCCAAAAAGGGGGGCGTGTCCCCCTGTCCCCCCGGGATTTACGCCCATGGGTCTGACAGATAATAGCCGCTGAATAAACAATGCTGAGTTGTCGTTAAACAACCAATCCTTTCCTTTTGCAGTGAGTGACAGCAAGCTATAGGGTGCCAAGTGTATTGTATCTCCTTTTTCTACACATTTAATTAATATATGAATTTAAGTAATAATAATAAAAAAAAATTACTCTCTTCAATATTAATTAATTTTATATTTCTGTTTAATAATTAAAACACATTGATTTATTAATCGTCAGATACTAAATGTCGACATATTTGTTATTTCCGACATGTAGTTACAATCCCTACAATTACGAAAATGTCCTCGGCAAAATAAATGCTGTGAAAAAATAGTGCCCACGCCATTTCCACGGCAATTATTCTTTATTTTTAATAATAAGAAAAAAATACACCTTGATAAAAAAAATAGTCCGTGCCAAAAAGAGTGCCGCTGAGTATGAAAAGCTCCGCAGCAATCTCCACGGACAATTTCAGGGGTTGAGTCATCAAATGAAGCCGACTACGTTTTTCTCATTAGCAGCAAGAGATCTTTTATATACACTTCCCACAAAAAAGGATAACCCATGCTACAACCTTTGATATAGGCTACCAGACATATCTGAGAATGTTCTCCAAGAGGTTAAGACAAACAGACATTAATTTACAGTACATACATTAAATGTTATTGTTCATGATCATTGACTGTGACGCATTCTTAAATTAAAACGCGTTTCATGAAAAGAAATGTTTGTGGTTAATGGAAGGAAGCCTATCTTCGGAATGAAAGGAAACGAATGTTTATTCACATACTCAGCTGATTACTAATTATAATTAATCCACTGATGTAGAGGGGATGGGCGTGGTAGGGTTCATACCACTCGTTAAGGTTATTTGTTTTATCTGTTGCCTTTATAAATAACAGTAATAAAACATTTTTTAAATCGCTCTAGCTCTGTCTCTGTCTGTCCGTCGGTCCGTCCGTCGGTCCGTCCGTCGGTCCGTCCGTCTGTCTGTCTGTCTGTCTGTCTGTCTGTCTGTCTGTCTGTCTGTCTGTCTGTCTGTCTGTCTCTGTCTCTCTCTCTCTCTCTCTCTCTCTCTCTCCCGCTCTCTCTATCTCTATTTCTCTCTTACTAATATATTACATGTATAACATACTGTTTTTATTTCTACATTCATGTATATACAGCATGTATATTTTAGTTTTTTAATAAAATTATTATCCATTCAAAAACTATTTTTTTAATGAAATATATTCTTAAATAGGAAATACAGAATAACAGTGTTGCATTATTTAACAAATATATCAATGCTGAACAGCTGTTGGTATATCAATAGCTGCGTTATGTTTAAAAGAAGGTATAAAAATTATTTTACTCATATAAAAATTACTAACATTTTACTCATAAAAATTACAAACTTTTAACCCATATAAAAATTACTAACATTTTATTCATATAAAAATTACTAACATTTTAAACATATAAAATTACGTATACTTTACCCACATCAAAAAGTACTACCAGATTAGAACTACTAACATTTTACTTATATAAAAATATAGTACCCATATAAAATTACTAACATTTCACCCACATAAAAATTACTAACATTTTAACCATATAAACATTACTAACATTTTACCAATATAAAAATTACTACCAGCTAAAACTACTAACATTTTACCCATACATGTATAAAAAATACTAACACTTTAAACATAAAAATTACTAACATTTTACCTATGTAAAAATTACTAACATTTTACCATATAAAAATTACAAACACTTTAAACATAAAAATTACTAACATTTTACCTATTTAAAAATTATAATGCCCATAATTATATAGTTTAGTCATCCAAACATACGAGCATGGAACGTGTAACAAGCAGGTGCTTTTAACAAGTTATGTAGACTTGAACAACGCTTGAACACTCAAAAATGATTCTTGATCGCTGGAATATCATGAGACAGTGTCGACTATAGAGTATGTCTTGAGATAGATGTCTGGTCTGGATGGGATCTTCAGATATTTGTCAAGTCTCAAGTGAGGACCTACAACTGCAGCTGAACTGTACAACACTACCAGTGAATGGGTCACACACAATTAATGTATTTGTAGTTTGGTCTGCATTGATGTCATTACTGTCTGTACTGGGGGTGCCTAAACACCGGGCAGAAGCGAAACTATTGTCAGCTTCCCACTTTTCGTCTCTTTTCTCCATTTTCCAATCAGATTCTGTCCTCTGTATTTTGACCTTTTTCTCTTCTGTTCGAGTCTTACCGCTTCTTTTTGGTTCTCTCGCGTCTTTTTGCCTCTTTTGGCTTCTTTCCACTGAAGTCACACCGCCTGTATTGTCCGATTTTGACAGTCTGTATTGTCCGATTTTGACCCTGTCAACATCAACATATATGGATTTCTTTGTTACTGATAAATTATCAAATATTTTGTTGTACTTTCTGTTGGTTAGATTGTTTCTATCAGCAACAGCCCCTAGGCCTATACTTCACTCTTATAGTTAAGACTCAATGTCGCCATCTTCTTTCTGGAGATATGTCATATGTAAGAAGTGTTTATTTTCAATACTGGCGGCAATCTATATATATTTCAGGTTTTCTCTACTTTTTGTATGTTATTAAAGGATATGTAAGGATTAGAAAATAAACCAGAAATCTTCTGTTGCAATTTTTTTTGAGTTATTTCATATTTTGACTGGACTAATATGCTTGTTTTGTAGCTCTATATACTGTAAACACCAGTCACATAGTTAACATTAGAGGCATCAAGCTGTCGTTAGATCTTCATTAGGTCAAATAAATAAATACCCTTGGTTTGGGTCATCCAGAGCCTATAAAATGCGACTACAGATATCATCGTTATTCCTGTTTGTTTGAACACCCCCTTCATTCTCATCACCAGAAGAATTTTCAATATCGCTACTCACATCACAACCACTACCATCGTCATCATCATTATCATCATTACCAAATACATGTTTTGTTTTAGGTTTGATACTTCTATAGTTTTATATATGTATAGTCTCTCATAATTCCATAAGGAATGGCTTGTGTACTTTCTATGTTTTTATATTTCTGTTGTATTGTTATGTTGTGCACAAGGTGAGACGTAAATAAAATATCTGTCTGTCTGTCTGCATTTGTGTATGTGTTCAAAACAAGGATGGACAGTAGGGAAAGTAAGTTGTTCAGGTTTAGTTCCGTCTCTCCCCTAGCACTAACATCATTATTGGACAGACTGAATAGGAAACTGGGTTGTGTTCCCAACGTGGCGTACTGCAACTTTAATCAGATATTAATAAACACGAAAATAAGTATAACCAACCAACCGATTGTATCTGGTATCAAATACTGTGGTATATATTCTACCCTAAATAAATTTAAAAAAAAATTAAAAAAATCCTACATCGTTCTCCACAAGTTTCAAATCATAATAATCATCTGTAATACTTCATACTATGTTGTTGTTGTTTTTTTGTTGTTTTTTTTCTTTAAGAGTGGTTATACAATTGTGTTTTATTACTAAAATATGTTAAATCATTAGACACCCTATATTAATAAAATGAAAAACAAGAACACATTGGATGTGTTTTATTTACAAGCATCAACACAATACAATACTAAATAAACAAACATCTCAGTTGAATAGCTCATACTTTCTCTTTCAAAATAAAGTATCCGTTATTTTTTAACAAGACGCTCTAGTGGGATTTCCAAGAATACTGCTTATAAAATTTTAAGGCCAAGTAAATAAAAATAATAAAACTAGATCATGTTGTTGTTTTTGGGGGGTTGGGGAGAGGTATTGTTTGTTTGTTTTAGGGTATTTTTGTGGGGGTTTTCAAAAAAGAATACGGGTAACTTTAATTTGTTTTAATTTTTTTTTTATTATTCTAACTATATTTAAGTGACAGTGTCAAAACCTGTTTTAACATAGAGGCATTGTCAAAAAGAAAAGTTTGTTTTATTTAACAACGTCTCTAGAGCACATTGATTTGTATCTTATCATCGGCTATTGGACGTCTATCATATGGTCATTCTGACATATGTATTAAGAGGAAATCCGCTGTCTCCACATATGCTACTCCTTCCGATAAGCAGCAAGGGGTCTTTTATATGCACCGTCCCACAGACAAGACAGCACATACCACGGCCTTTGATGAACCAGTTGTGGACCACTGG
>JAULBS010090078.1:0-17555 GCA_032355785.1 Symmetromphalus regularis | reverse complement strand
AAGGGGAGATAAGCAATGGTGGATTTGATGGCGTTTTACCTTGCTGTTCGTGGACGAAATTTAAACGTCTAAAACATTATAATTTTTGGTTTTATCTCATCTGTTTTAGTGGATGTTTATAGATACTGTTTATGAAAACAATAACCCCAAACAGTATTATATTTCACTTGTGCTTTAAATCAAATATTCAGTTTAGGTTGTTTTTAAAAAAACTATTGTTTTTTAATGGTGTATGCTTTTTTTATTATTAGCATTTATGTAATATGTACAAATGGCACAGAATTGATTTTACACAGAAATGTTATTTTTCACTCAAAATTAAAACACAAATGTCTGACAAAATGACTAACACATAAATTTTGTTAGGTCAGGTTTAAAATTAGGATTTTTATATTGAAACTGTATCCAAAATAAGTTATGATATTATTTTAATATGGGAAAAAATGGTGAGCAAAATGTGGGTTCCAACCTCCTAAACTTCCCTGGATCGGCTTATGAATCTCTCCATTCTCAACTGGCAGTTCAAGGCTTGTGTGTGTTATTTTATTGTTAGTGTAACATAGTGTATATATAAAAGACCTCTTGCTGCTAATCAAAAAGAAAAGCTGTGTCACAGCAGAGTGTTCGTTCTATAAATGTTTCATGGCAAATATCTTGTTTCTATTAAGGTGAAAAGTTTGGCATTGAACTGATCAACAAAATAAATCAGCAAGTAAATTTACATTTGTACTGGCCCACTGTAATCTCTCTCCTATGGATTGAACCTTTATCCATAACTGTGGCACCAACATGTGCTTCTTTGCAGTGATGTTGAAATGCATTTTGTTATATTGATCAGATGTTCGTTATTTTGTTGTAGTTTCCCATGTGTGCAAAACAGACGTGGACCAAGACTGCATGAATGGTGCTGTAAACTGGTATGCATGTTGATGTGGCTCAGCAATCAATACATGAGCAAATGCTTATGATGATTGATTTTGTAATGATTCTGTTAGGATCTCTGTAGTTTATTTTACAGCTTGTTGCTTCTCTTAGGGCTGGGTATGAAAAATTAATCGTAATCCCAGTCCATGACTGTATCATAACTGGGGAATTATTTCAGGGTCTGCCACATCAGGCTCTGAATTGCTTTGCCATTTGGTTATTGTATTGCAGTTAGTAGAGGCGGACTCATTAAAGGCAGAAACCAATAAGTTGCTCAAGCAAAGCGGTGACTATCTGAACATAAATCCTACAATGGAATTAGCACACAGTGGTAAACGTTCCATACAAGGTTCCGTTTTTGATATCTTCCTTGGCCCGGAGCTCATTTAGTTCCAGTTGATGTCTGCCATTCACAGTCGGGTGTGAATCTTCGTAGTGTATTGGATTTGTTGCCTTGCAATTACTAGTCTTAAAGCAAGCTAAGCACATGCATTGTTGCTACGCATAGCAATTGATTGACATCCTGTGGGTATGTTGTGTTTAACATGATTAGCACACAACAGCCTGTTGACATCCGAGCTCTGTTACATGGCAGATCGGTTGAGTTTACCTGGGATTTAAAGACATTTTCGCATCCACTTGATAACAGACAGGCTTGTCAGCTGGCTTAGCAACCTCACTGCAGATTTCATAATCTGATCATTTGTTTGGCTTTTCCACACTGTTAATTGTGAAGGCAACTATACTTTTGTTGTGAAGTGCCTCTTACATCTTGTGTTTCTAAAGTTGGAAAAGGCAGTGTATGTGTTAAGATTTTCTTCCAAGTGTTGTTTCCTTTTTCAAATAATACTGTTTTCTGGATATACTTTGTGGAGTCTAACGGTGTTTACAAAACATCGTTGGAAGTTGCATTTTGCCAAGTAAATGAGCAATGCAGAAGTTGAGAATGGAGTGGGTCCAGCGGGTATGGATATGGAAGGTGTGGATCCTGAGGCCAGAGAGCTCATGGTTCAGATAGAAGACAATGTCAATGAAGTAATATATTTTGTTTTTAATCTTTATTCTTTTATGTTGTACCATTGTGATTTAGTCATTTTATGTTTGCTTATTTCATTTAATGTAGTTTTTTTACCATTTCTTGTGTTTTATATAACATAAATGATTAGTTCTATACATTCTAGTATTGGAACCCATTAAATATAAACTTGTATTATAATTATTTGCTTTTATTTTGTTTTAATTTAACCATAATGTGACACCTAATAGCCAGTGTTTATATTTTGTACTGGAGGGTCGTTAAACAAAGATATAAATAATATAATTATTTGCTGCAGTATTCTAAAATCTGTGGTACAGTATGTTCATGTGGAACTAGGAATGAATTCTTGTCTTTTTTGTTTTTGTTTTTTAAATAAGCATTGCAATAATTTAATTCATTTAACTTCTTTATAACCAATGAAATAGATATTTTCTTACATGTTGGTGGAAATCAGTGCATCTTTTTAACAAATCCAGTGTCATTGATGAGTATTTATAAATTAGATTTCAAAATGGACATAAAAATTCATATGAGATGTCATATTATGGATACCAAATTAATTCAATGAATTTGGGTTTTCAAAAGATTCAATGTCCATTTCACATATTGATGGAAATCAATGCCTCTTTTAACAAATCTAATGTCATTTATGACTATAAATTAAATTTTAAAATGGAAATAAATTTTTTTTTCATTATTTTAAAGCTGTAGGTTATTGATAACTATACAAGTGTTCACAGAACCACTGATTATTTGTTATTTCTAATGAAATACTTTGTTGCAATAATAGTACAGATAACATGGTTTATTTTACAATGACAGTTGGTTTGGTATTTTAGTTTCTTCATTCTGTTCGTAACAGAAAAGATGAATGGTTTCAATACTGTGTTAGGTGTTTCATTGTCTTGAATAGTAAATCAAATTAACAGTTTTCTAGACATCACTATTAGATTACTTTTAAATAGTCTGGACATCTGGATTGGATAGTTTTCACATGTATTAAAGGTTTTGACCTTAGCTACTAGACATACATTTACATATAGGTTTATTAAAATTCTTTAAAATTACACATGACTAACATTTCATGCATAGACTACTTCTCTGAATATATTCAGTGTGTTTTTTGTTGTGATGGTTCTTGTAATGACTCAGAATACATTTTGTGTAAAATAGTTATTTTATGAGATTTTCAACTGTACATACTGTAGCTTGTTATCATTTCTAACAATAACATTTCTTCTTTAACTGATAAAATAGAAATCTTAATGTTTTTTTTCAAAATGAAACAAAAGGTCATTCTTTTATTTATATTTTGGAGAGAATGTAACTATTATTATTAATTAATACATGTATGTGTGAAAAAAGTTCTTAAACATTTATTAGCCATTTTGGCATTTTTCACTTGCCATTTTTGTTTCTAAAGTAGCCATATAATATAATAAAATTTAGAAACACAAATACTTTTATATATTGTCTAATGGTAAATTGTATCTAATGTGTTAAAAGACTATTCTTTGTGTTTTGGCACTTATTTTTCAATCAACCACACTTGATGTGCCACATTTTGTGATGTGTCCATTCCTTTATTATTATTATTTTTAACTACTGACTTAGCATAAAACTGTCAGTCCCTTTAATGATGACATGTACTTTTGTTATCTTGTTATTTTATCAGTAATGTAATTATTAACTTTAATTGAATTTTTACAAAGCAGGTTCTATTTTAATATTATATATTTTGTATTTCTTAGAAAAAATATTACTCCAAACTTTTTTTATTTTAAGAATTAAATTAAAATGATCTTTGGTTAAAGTGATAAGAAATAATTTGCACAATATAATCTTAAGAATTATTCTTGTGATTAAAAAAACTACTTTTTTTTATCATTCTGAATAACATATATAGTCAAACTTCTTTTGATATTCATCAGAAACAAAAAGGGGTAGAAAAATATTATTCAAGAAAATATTGATTTGTCTGGCATTTCCTGCAAAATGATCATAAGTTCTTTTATAATCTTTCCTAGCATTAGCAGTGTCTTTTCAGTATGGGCCACAGATGTTGCATAATAGTCAATAACATGGTTCCAATTAATAATGGGGAAATAGTGATTTTTGTTTTTAAGAGACTGATAACCTTTTATTTCTTTACTAGTCCCCAGGCAAGGGGAAATATTTCTAGATATCCTTCACTAACTATGTTGTATGTACAGGTCGATTGTCCATTTTTTGGCATGTTGAATACTTTTTTCCAATGTTTTTCTCTGGGATGCACTCACTTTGGGAAATTACAGTATTTTTGATTAGTGTACATTATCAATATTTGTTGTGGGACTTTGTCTCCTGATAAATTAATGCCTAAAGTAGTGGCATCCCTTATATGCTTACATCATGTATCATGATTACTGTGTGACATATATTGGAAAAAAGTCAGTAGCCAATTAAGAAGCTTGGCAATAAAGGCCTATATTCACAAATGTATGTATTATACCGCAACTGCATTAATAAAACATTTTTTCGCTAATTATAACCTAGATCCAAAGTCCAGTAGCCAGTAGCCGGGACCCAGGGGTTAGTGGCTTTAGGTGAACTAAACTAATTACACTATATTTACTATAGCTAGTTTTGGAAGATATTTATGCTTCATATTGATGTGTAAGATTCTAACCTTACAGAATTAAGTTCTTTCATTAGCAAAATATACAAGGATTCTAATGGATGTTTTCAGAATATACCAGATGTTACTGTTACCTGTATAAATGCATATACATGTATAAGATATTAGTATGCACAACTACATGTATATGGCAATTCTGTAAAAACTCTGTATGGATCTGTGTTTGTATTAAAGACTACCAAATGCATAAATATTAAAACCAGGCTATCTGCTACAAATAGATCTTCAATAAATCCATTCTTGTCAAAACTGCTAAAATTTCTTGGTTCTAATTTGTTTTCTTATTCCTTGCATGTATTAAAAACCTGAGTATCATAAACAAGATGTCATTTCAGGAAAGTCTGTTTATTTTCTGCATAGAAAATAACATAATTAAATGGGATAAGACAGCAGTATCTAACTTTATATTCAAGTCTGAGCTGGAAACACAACATGGCACTTAGCATGGTTTGGACCGGATGTTTCACTATCAACACTCTGATGTTTAGTCACAGATCAGTGATTTCTGAGGTCTTTGTCCAAATTAACAAGACACAAACAAAGAAAATAAACGATTGATTGTTCATATTTGGATTTTTCAAATTAATACTTAGTCATGACATATCCAAGCAAAACATAGACACATGTTAAAATTTAAACTTCGTCTATTGCCTGCTTAATTCGTATAAAATTGTATTACCAGTACACTGAATCAGACCTGTTTAGAATTTTGTTGTGCGAACACCCATTACTTAATTTGAATATAAATACACAATGCATACAAAACAGGAAATTTATTATTTATACACTAGCTGAAATTGGTAGTTATGTTGGATGTGGCTTCATTTGTTACAGTATAAAAGGTGTGAATTGTTAATGATGCAGGTGAATACATAACAGAACTATTCAGAACGTGTTGGCAATGGTCGAATCATGATGGTGTTCCAAGTGAATGTGAATACATGATTCATAATAATTGGCCAAGGTCCATTACATCATTTACCGTAAAATATAAATTATTTGTCTGTATTGTGTTGATCAATCAAATGTGATTTAGGGCAACCACATACACTATTCTTTTCCATTAACACAAGTCATGAACCACTGACTGGAACACGAAATAGCCTAATAGGTCTACTGATGGGATCAGTCTGACGATGCATCAAATATTAGGTGGTTATACCTCTTAACAGCACATACAATGATATAATCAGTCATGGAGCATAATTGGGAATGGGAAAACCCTATGGATCTTTTTGTGTGAGCTTGATCCTAGAAGTGTTCCCTCCTAAGGCAGGCACCATACCACTGATATCATGAACCTGTGATATTAGTTTCATTGATCCAGCATCAATGCAGTCCTCAGTTGCTTCTTTGACTTTGTTTTATTCTGACACATGCTATTTTTTTTTTTTATTGATTTCTAATGATTTTTCACTTGTCATGGATGGTTACCTTTTACTGATAGTAGCAATACAATGTGAATTATTTGTTTGCATTGGATATTTATTATTGATAGTATTTTCTGTGACCAAATGTTATTCCCACTGAATTTTACGTATACTGACTCTCGGGTTATATGGAATGAAATAGTTTGATTTTTTAATGTTTCATTTGTCAGGATGGTACTGGTTAGAGTTATGGATGGAACATTTTCTACCTTAAGAGCTGTATGATTAAAGTATTACATGTAGGCCAAATTGCATTAAAAATTATAAACAGTATTAGGCATAGGAATAATTTATAAATAATACTTTTGAATACTTGTCCTAGTTTGTAAAATATTTTCAATAATGAGAGTTTTCTAAATGAAAACTCAGTGTCCCATCTACAACATAATATGTTTGTGAAAAGAGTTTTAGAAATAGGATGGCCATCCAAACTTGTTTCATTTAGAAATAATTTCTGTGCCAAGTACTGTACATGTACATCTATAGATCTATGTACAATTCTTCTTTATTTTGATATTTGCTCTTAAAGGTGGTAAATTTACCGTCTGCTTTATATGAATGAAATGGCCCCTAAGCATCACGGAAAAGAATCATTAGCTTGGCAGTACAAGTGTATCAACATACAGTAGTTATTGATTATTTCATGTTACTCTTCTTTGTGTTCTGATGTTGATTCGGATCCATATGAATACGGTATTCCATAATAAATGAGAAAATTACCTCCTCTTTCATTGGTAAATGAACCCCCCCAGGATTATTGGGGGCCTGCCATGCATTGATTAATGCCTGGGCAGTTTCCCCTTGGGTGTGTTTTTGGCACTATACTTTATTCAGAGCCTCAAGATAACATCTGTTAGGTGATATAATGACAGCAGGTCATTTCACAGTGATAACATCCTCTTCAGGAACATTCAGTATTGTCCATAAAATATACATATTTTTATATTATTTGATGATATTGCAACCCCAGAAATTGTCCACGACATTCAGCAGTGCCGTTGAGATCGCTTTGGAGTTTTTCATTCTCCCATGTACTTTTTTTTTTTTTACCACAGATTAAATGTTTTATTTTCAAGGTATATTTTTTTTCTTATTATTAAAAGTGGAGTGTACTTTACGCTAAAATTGCCCTGGAAAATTCCATGGACACTATGTCCCTACAGCATTTATTTTCTTAATTGCAGGGGTTGTATTGTTTCATGTAAAACAAAAACATTTTGTTTGTTATGTAATTAATACTCAATTCAAAAGACTCCAGTTTTGTTTTCAGATAATGTTACATTAAAACATGTTATTGGTTATAAATCAGGAGTTGATTTTTAATTTATGTTTATTAATTTGTTGGGTTTTTTTACTGCTACATTGTATGTACATGTACCAGAGGAAATGTTTTTTAAAAAACACCCAACAATTTACTGAAAAATTTACTATCATGATACATAATTGCCATCACTAAATAGTTTTTCTATGGCATTGAAAAACAATTTCAAGAAAATGTGTATACTGAATTGAAATTACAGCATTCAGCCACACAGCCATTTATAACACAAGCCCATCACATTTCAGCAATCCATAGAATTGGACCTTAATATAAAAATTGTTGTTGGTAGGTCAGAAAAAGAATAAATTCTATGATCCACTAGTTATAGATTATCTTAGAAACTCCTTACAGACTGTGCTTACACCCTCTGCAATAACTTACTAACAATAATGTTTTGAAAATAAGGATCAGTATCATCATAAACTGTCATGACAAATACATTTAAAAATAATTTACTGACCATGTACTATTACCTTTTTATACTGACGTAACAAGATAATGATTCATCTATGATTCATCCATAATCTCTCTTTAATACATTTGGGGATGCTTATTTGGCAGTTCAGAAAATCCCAAATGAGTGCTACAGAATCATATGCCAACTAATTTTGTACATTCCCAAACTGAAGATGCACATGTGGATTTACACTTCTTTGTGTTTGTTATCTTTGCTTGGCTTTTCCAGTTTTGTTCAAACCAAATCTGATAGACAACCATGCTAAGTTACATCATAGATATAATTATATATCCCATAACATCCATGACAACCTTAATTCTGCACAAAAGGGTACTTAATAGAATTGTATACATTTGTTGCCCATATAAAACAATATTTTATGACAGGTAAATAATAACCTACATACTTTTATCTATTTGGTAGACTGCTACTTTGCTGTGATGTAATTTAAAAAAAGAGTTTTTACAGAATTCTAGTGTTGCATGCTTCACTTACATGTAATTTATCTAGGAGCGGTATGTATCTCAAGTGATAGCATGTCTGTCTTTCTTAGTAGACCCATTTGCAGTTGGGGCTATTCTCCATTCCAACCAGTGTTCTACAATTGGTTCATCAAAGGTCATGGTATGTGCTGTCCTGTATGTTGGAAAGTGCATATAAAAGACCCCTTGCAGCTTATCAGAAAGAGTAGACTATGTGGCAGCTGTGGGTTTCCTCTAAAGAAACATGTCAGAATGACCATATGTTTGACGTCCAATAGCCGATGATAAGATAAAAATCAATGTGCTCTAGAAGCATCATTAAATAAAACAAACTTTTCTTTTTTTAAACTTAATTTAACCCAGGAATAATCAGTCAATCAACTTGATAAAAATTCATTGAGATGTCAATTTTTACAGCATTTTTTTTGTTTTGTGGTTGTGATGACCTCATTCGTCTGTTTTCAGACAAACAGTATTTTTTATTTCATGAAACAGTTCATGCTAATGTGAAGGAAAAAATGCAAATGACATGTTATAACAAATATTAGATTCTTTGAATAGACATGTTAGAAATACTGAATCTGTGTAAAAAAAAAAATATATATATATATTCTGTTATTTCAAAATATAATTTTTGCTGCAGTATAGTGTTAGCCAATTTATAGAATTATGTCATATACATTTCTGTACTTACATGTATATCCTTGTTTGACAATTTGTCTTTCCAGCCAATAATCCACAACTGGCATATTGTTCTGTTCTGTTTGGGAAAGTACATCTAATTTATAAAATGACCTCTTCTAATGCAAAAAAGCTGAGTCTTCATGGTGACTGGCTTTTCTGTGTAGACCATATGTTTTGCTCCAAAATAAGAAATTTTAAAAATTATGCTGGGAATGGTGCCAATCATATAAAGTAAAACCTGATTTATTATAAGTATTGATATAGAATTATTTTCATTTAATTGACATTTAAGTATACGTTTAGCTTTTCAGCTGTTGGTTCTTATTTCAGCAGACCCTCAATAGCTGATATTTATTTTTGTTCTGGGAGGGTCGTTAATATTATTTCAGCAGTTGGGGCAACTTTCCACAATCGTCCATGAATAGGATTACATAATATGTTTGAAAAATTCTTGCATGGAAATGCATTTCCTGGCATCATATCACACAACTGCATTTGGACTGAAGATAATTAATAATGATTGAAACGTTTTTTTTTATCATCACTTAGTAAAAAAGGGGAGTTCGTTAGAATGAATGAAACCCCACTGTTATATGGACTTGCACTTATAGTATATGTATAACATTAAGCTTTAAATTGAAAGCTTAATTTATAGTCCTGTATTGCCTGGGATTTTACCTCCCTACCTCTCTGTTTGATACTAATTCATTTTGGATTTAATGACAATGAAGGAGTGGGATATAGCTCAAGTGGTCGGTCTTTGGAATTGATCCTTCTCAATAGACCCATTTGCAGTTTGAGCTATTTTCCATTCCAACCAGTAGTCCACAACTGGTATGTGCTGTCCTGCCTGGGAAAGTGCATATAAAAGACCCCTTGCTGCTTTTTGGAAAGAGTAGATTATGTGGCAGCATTAGGTTTCCTTTAAAAAAATATGTCAGTATGACCATAGGTTTGATGTCCAATAGCCAATGATAAGATAAAAATCAATGTGCTCTATGGCATTGTTAAAGAAAACAAACTTTACTTTTTAATGACTATGCAAGAAGTTGAGGGTTTGTTATGTGTACATGTATCATTTGAATTGAGTGATGTAATTTGAGTAAAATTAGTTTTCATTATCAAAATGTCATAGGTTAAAATTGTTTTGATATAATCTTAAGATGCTCTGATCAAAGATAATCTGATAATACTTCAAAGGCACCAAAACATTTGATGATTTTAAATCAATAATCCATTGAAGAAAAGGAATTAAGAAATGTTTGGTAAACTATTTAATTTTATAAACCAGTTTCATTCTAGCATGATTTTTTTTTTTTTTTTTTTTTGTAGGTTTTGTGGATTATTTGTTTTGGGGAGTGAGGTGGGTTTTTTTTTTGTTGTTGTTGTTACATAGAAACGGTCTGTTTCATGTGCTTGTCACCTGTAAGGGTTCACATGGTTTATTGGAGTGTTTGAAAATGCTTTAATTTTATCTGAGGTGGAAATTCATGAAAAATGCATGTTCTAGTAATTAATTTTTTTCTGCATTTTACTCTTTAACTTTTTAATCTGGAATCCATATAAGAAAAAAAATTACGTGCATGTAATTGGAATTTTTTTTTTTTCCTGTAGAAGTGTTACTACCAGAAACTTGTTAAGCATCTAATGGCAACAGATTAAAAAATATTGCTTCATTAAATGCAAACATTTCGTTCCTTAATAATATTTCCTATTTATTGAATTTAATTTTATCAGCCATGTGTGCATTCGTTATCGTATTATGTTTGATACTGTATACTCGTTAATTAAGCTGTATTGCTGTGTCACTATATCAGCTTTCCTTTCCTTCATAATATTTGCTATTTATTGAATTTCATTTTGTCAATTCTGTATGCGCTCAATATCTTGGATTTACACTGCAGAACGATGGCGGCATATTACTGCCATCGAGATAACATCATAGTCACTTTATTATGTTGACATATTTTGTGGACAGTGTAGCTTGCAAGGGTCAAGTCTAATAAATTTAATTTCAAGGCAGTTGTTAATGGTCTTTCTCTAGTTAAAGAATATTTTTAAAGATGACTTAGTAAGGGTGTTTCCAGTTGAAATTGTATCGGGGAGGGGCAGAACGCACATGGAATTTTTTTTACGTTGGTCCTTGGTAAAAACAAGGTCAATTTATGTGAGTGGTGGGTTGGTAAATAAAATAAATTATAATTACCCTGGTACTGGATCTGTGACCACCGGCAATAAATAAATTATGCGGTGGGGGTCATTTTTGTATCAAATCCATGTGTATATTAACCTTGGTAGGGGGTTATGAGCATATTTTATAAAAGTAGGTGGGGGTTGAAAATTTAATTTTTTTATATACATGTACATGTAGGTGGTACCCTAAAAAATTAAAAAGTGTTCTGCCCCCCACCTCCACTTATAAATATAACTAAATAGGCCTAATATGAAATAATGAAATACAAATTTGTTTTTTGTTTTGTTTGTTTAACGACTCCACCAGAGCACATTGATTTATTAATCATTGGCTATTAGATGTAAAACATTTGGTAATTTTGACACGTAGTCAACTGTGAGTCAGCCTCCAATGGAGTTTGAACCACTGTCTTCAGCTTTAGAGGCTTATGTCCTACAATTGGACCACAGAGGCTCTGAAATACAGAAATAAATGGACATTGTTATTGCACAGTTAAAACACTGATCCTTGTTCTGAGGTGAGAGGCATACCTGTCTTGGATCAAACTCGGTCAAAGTCAGATGTTGTGCCATGACATGTGTGCTTGAACAGTTTTCTGATGGAAACACATCACATAGGATGAGTCAAAATGGATATCCAAAGAAAGCAATTAAAAGTAATGTGTAAATTATAAAAATGTTTGTAAGCATCAAAACTACATTATAAAAATATAGTATTAAACTACTATTAACACTTATTAACATATATCTTATTCTCAATTTATTCTGTAGGCTACTCATTGCTATGGGTCATCATTTATAAAACTAAAATCTCAAAGAAATATTTAAAGAATATTTTAAATTTGTAATTTTTCTGTAAAAAGTATGCATTTTTGTTCTACATAAACAGTATTCTTATAACTACATGTACATGGGACTTGATTTATACAAAACATAAATGAAATGGAACTATAAGTATAAACATATTAGCTCTTACGAAGTTACTGATGCTTGCGTAATGTAATTATTTATTGATAATAGTATAAATAAGGTTTATTTACATTTCTCATCATGAATATAGAGATAGTTTCTTCATGATTGCACAGGTAATCATATTCCTGGAAAATTGTGTATGTTACAGTTTAGACAAATTGTCTTACAAAATGACGGGGTCATCACAAACTTGGCACAGAGTGACATTCGGTAATTCTTAAATATGTTCATTAGCATGCATAGATGTATACTTGTTCGATATTATGGGTCAGCAGATTCTGTGGATGATTTTCCATTTTAGCCAGTGTCCCATAACTGATAATCCAAAGCTTTTGTATGTGCTGTCTTGTCTGGGGGAAGTGCATGTAATAAGCTTGGAAATAATTTGTTTTGTTCAGTCAGTCAAAATATTCTGTATCACTATCAGTCAATTTGTGCAGGACATTAAATAAAATGTGCATGTCAAAAATTAAATATACATTTGTATACAATTTTAAGATATATATACAATTTAGGTTTTATGTTATATGTTTTCATATTTTAATTTAGGCTAAATTTTCCAATATAGACAAGCTGAATGTTGAAACACAAGTCTCAGAAAAAGTGACTGAAAACAATTTACTTTGTGGCCTTCTAATTTTCCAAAATGACTCATTTGTACCAGAACTATTTCCATGATAGCCACATACATGTATTTCCAGGCTTGATATATATACAAAAAAAAATTAAAACAATCATTGGTGCTAATTGAAAAGAGAATCCAGCATAGAACCAGCTGGTTTCTTCTGCATACTAAATAAATAAAATAATGTTTTATTTAATGACGCCTCTAGAGCACATTGATTTTTATCTTATAATCGGCTATTGGACGTCATACATATGGTCATTCTGACATATATCTTTAAAGGAAAGCCGCTGCTACCACATAGGCTGCTTTTCCGATAAGCAGCAAGGGATATTTTAAAAGTACAGTCCCATAGACAGGATAGAACATACAAGTATTACCACGGCTTTTGATGAACCAGTTGTGGATACCTGGTTGGAATGGAAAATAGCCCAAATTGCAAATGGGTCCACTGAGAAGGATCGATCCAATGACCAACAACTTTGCAGGCAGACACTACCATTTGAGCTACATCCCGCTCCTCTGTATACCAAAAGTCATAACTGTCACCTAATCGTGTCTCATTCAACAGTGTGCTGGAGTATACATAAACAATGATTCCTTTCCTTTATTGATTATTTCTATGCTTGGATACATGCACATGGCACCAGTATGATGAATATACAGAATGGAGAATCTCCAGTTTTATCTGTATAATATAACAATATGTACCATGGCTGTAATCTCATGTGATAACTTCTAGCACGTATTTGTCAGTTGATGGTCAGATAACACTTTACATCTACATGCGTGGGTGGAATGTGCCAACAAGGACATAGAGTTATGATGTTTCGTTGTCTTAGAGGATTTTTTTTATTGCGCTAATAAAATCAATACATACACTGTCATATTTGTGCCCTGGGAGAGCTTATTATAATTAGAAACAGAATTAATTCTCATTCTTTCTCTATACAACTAGCCACCATTTTCCCTAAGGATTTTCAGTGCCAATGAAATTACTTTAAAGCTAAAATGGTATACTGTTACATGCTAAGATATGTGAGGCAGTCTCATTTTAGATTAATCAGTCTAGAAACTCTTCTATGTAATAGTAATCAAAATATTCTTCTTTTGAACAAGACACTTTTAAATAATTGATTACAGCAAATGTTTTTATGTGTTTTATTCTTACTTCATTTTGATGATTACAGTATTTCTGTTTGGATAATAGATTATTTTTTACTTAATATTTTATTTAGTGAGTTTTATTAATTTTTTTATAGACTGCATACAATACAGTATCTGGGAGCGGGATGTAGCTCAAATGGTAGAGTGTCTGCATGTGAAGTTGTCGGTCATAGGATCGATCCTTCTCAGTGAACCAATTTCAGTTTGGGCTATTTTGCATTCCAACCACTTGTCCACAACTGGTTTATCAAAGGCCATGGTATGTGCTGTCCTGTCTGTGGCACAGTGCATATAAAAGACCTCTTGCTGCTTATTGGAAAGAGAAGCCTATGTGGCAGCTGTGGGTTTCCTCTAAATAAATGACCATATGACTGACATCCGATAGCCGATGATAAGATTAATATCAATGTGCTCTAGAGGTGTCATTAAAAAAAAAACTTTACAATATAGTACCACTAAAATATTTTCATCTTGTGCATCATTATAATTTTTTGTTTTTTTTTAATGTTTTTGTTTTCATCCTGCAAAATTATTTCTATTATTACTTTGAGATAAATCCACTGCTGCTAAGTTTGAAAACAAAGTTGAATCCTATATAATATTTATATGCATTTGCTAAAAAAAAAAGTTTGTGGCTGTTCAGTTAACCTTTTTAATGTCAGAACCATTTGCAAACTCCTAATATGTATTTATTAACTCACACAATACATGATAGTGATTCAAAACAGCGTTTAGTCTAGAAAAAAAACAATGGCAAGTCATTCAATTTTAGTTTTAAAATTTGATGTAACTTTGGGTTCCATGTAAAGGTTGTTGATAATCTTTTTTTATAAAAAAACAAAAAACAAAAATCCATTTGATTGCTTTTAGCTAATTAACAAAGCTAAGAAGAATGCAGTGTTGGAGTTTTGAAAATTTAATTATTTAAAATGAAATTTGTCAAGTTTGGCAAGTCTTGAAAATCTCTTTTTCAACCCATTGTTCTTAACCACATTACAAAATGATCATGCATGCTTCAGACGTAGTTTTAGTTGATGATTTGTTTCAAGTCATTATATTGTATATACATTTTTATATTGATTTGTATGTATATGTGTTAGGAAAATATATATATATATATATATATATATATATACATGTAAATGTATGTATATGTAGAAAAACAAAATTGATTTAACTACCGTGTGACCTCTAATAGCTGATGTTTACTTTTTTGCTGGGGTGGGGGGAGTTGTTAAAATAATAAACAAAAAAGTTTCAGACATAAATCAGACCATGGAGTTGGTAAATGTTATTTATTATGTGCACTTTCAGTTCTTTGACAAACAGATCAGAAATTCTTTTTAGTGGTATGTGTTGCATGTGTTAAATTAATCATGTCAAAGCAATTATTATAAGTCACAGTATACCTGATGCTAGGCACAATTGCCCTTAAAATCATATTCTTCATTTTATAAAGTAAACGTGCCTTTAACATGGAATAGTAAGTAGCATTTGCTTGGTGTAAAATATTAATGTTCCAAAAATATTTACTTAAGCTTATTTTCCTGAGGTATAGCTGCCTTTTTGATATAGTAATTGGTTGGTATATCACATCCATTTGGAGCCATTTTTCCTAAAGGTCAGATCATTCCCTAACTCCAGTGTTCACATAATTTTATAGTCGCGTGCAAATTGAATCATTTGTGATCTTGCCAGACCAAATTTGCTTTCCTCTCCAGAATTACAAAATTCACTTGAAGTCTTTGATGTTCTCTTTAAGTTCCTTTCCGTAGTATGTAACCCTCAACCTATTGAAATGGCTCATGTTTTGATATTGTTGATTTCTTGCTTGCCTCAAACATTCTGCCTTTTAACACCTTCCTGTAGTAAATTATTTTTGGTTACTGATACAGATTAAAATCTGTTGGAAACCACCAAAAGCAGTATTACCCTCTATTAAGCAGTACCAAAAATAATCTCATTTTATATATAAGCTCTTAAGGGTATAATATGTGCACATCAATGAGCCTCGGTGGTTAGGCTGTAGAATGTCAGACTCTCAAGCTGATGACAGTGATTCAAAACCTGTTGGAGGCTGGCTCACACTTGACTTCGTGTCAAAATAATCTAATGTTTGACATCCAATAGCCGACGATTAATAAATCAATGTGCTGTAGTGGAGTCGTTAAAAACAAAAACAAAGCAAATGTGCACATCATTTAGTTCTTCATTGCTTCAGAATATATTGGCATGGTGATGTTGCTTCAAAACATTGTTGTCACATTATAAGTGTTTTCAAAACACTAAAGGCATGATGATGTAACTATTAAAGATCTAAGAGTGTTCTGCAAATAACATGCAAATATTTGTTTATGTTGCTTGATGTCAAATTCAGAATGACAGGCCATTCAGCTGACTGCTCGTACTTTTTGGTAAACAAGCTATTTCTGTGGTGGATCAGAATGTTTTATCTCAAAATAAACATACATTTATGGCATGTTTATTGTTGGTTGACATCAGAGCCAAACCGATCAGTAATACTTGTCTTGTATTGCACACAATTTTTTAGCAATCCATCAATAAAATATTAACATTTCTTTAAATCAGTCCAAGACATTGGTGATTCTCAGGATGCGGGTCCCAAGTTATGGTGGTGATTTAATGCATTGCCAAACACAAGACTTGAGTTCCCATTATTGTTATCTGTGATAATGAGATATGCAAAAATTTACAGGTACAAGTGTACAGGGTCAGAACAATAAAAAAAAAAGAAGACTATTAAAGAGAAGATAAGAAAATGTGACTTGATTATGCCATGTCTCAAAATGAAAGAAATAATCAAGGTTAATAACATGTCTCACACATTGAAACCAGTTACGTCTGCTTCATTGGATAGAATGTCAATCCAGCCTTGTAGTTTAATTAACATATCTTTTCATTCTATTGATTGGAACATTCTTTTCTAACTTTTTTTTATATATATGTCTGATCAATCCTTCTCAGTCGACACATTTACAATCTGTGGGACAGTGCATAAAAAAAAAAAACTTGCTGCTTATTGGAAAGAGTAGTTTTCTCTAAAAATATGTCAGAATGACCATGTGATTGATGTCCAATAGCTGATGATAAGATAAAAATCAATGTGCTATAGAGATGTCGTTAAATAAAACAAACTTTAATTTACTTTTTTTTTTTGTATTGACTTTGAAGTTCCAGTGTGTATGTGTGTGTGTGTGTGTGTGTACATTGTATATTATTATTATTTATATTTAAAAATAAAAGTTCTAAAATTATTGAAAATAAAAAATTACTATACATTTTGGCACTCGTTTAACAAAAGTTATTGTTAACTTTTAAATAAAACTTTTCAGGATTTCCAATGGGTATGGAATATTCACTAACAAATGCATAAGTGTAAAACCTGTACTTTAAGATGTGCATCACTCAAATACTTTACATTTGCTAAAAGAAATAGGTTTGCACTAACTCAACTTAGCTATGGCAGTGGCTTAGCTTCCAATGAGACAATGAGGCAACTGCCTCACTAGATGTTTTTGCAGAAAAAAAATTAATGTGATTAATATTATAAAAGTTGATTAAAA
>JAULBS010090067.1:0-17562 GCA_032355785.1 Symmetromphalus regularis | reverse complement strand
ACTTACATAACCACCGCATCTCGCTTATTATCAATATTTTAAAAATAATAATGAATTATGCTCAAGGACAAATAAATAGAAAAAACAAAAACATTTGATGGTGTGACATATATATTTCATGTTACTTTACGGGTATTCCCCGTTAGCCGTTATTTTAAAACTTCTGAATATTTTTGTAGCTACAAAAACATTTCGTCCCCATTTATTTAGTCCTATGATGAGTTCCGATCTTGAAATTTGACATTTTTAAATGTGAAAAAAAATTATCGACTCCACATAGAATTCCCTATACCATTGTTCAATTAAAATGTCTTGCGTGATATGAAAACGAGATAGAGTATATAACAAATGCATGTAAGTTTCATTCGCAATCAATATTTAGAGCACAAAGTCCCTTAAATTCTGTGAGACTATGCCTTTATTGTTGTATTATATAAAATTGTCTGATTGATCCTAAAACTGCTAATATGAGTTGTTGTTTTGGTCTCAAGCATTCTGTGTTTTAATAAAATAAACCAAACTTCAATAAATAGGGACATTTGAACTATTTAATTTGGATGCATTCTGCCCCCACCACTCCCTTGTATATAAATTGTTTAATTTCAATTTTGGTATAACCATTGTTTTTTTTGTTTTTTTAACTTCAATTAAAATTATTTTCAAAATAAAGTCAGTCTCCTCAAAATTACCTGGTCACCGGCAGTAAATCGCCTGTAACAGCTTTTGCTGCTGCCTACTTTTTGTTTTTTGTTTTAAAAATATGTTGTTTTAGCCAAGATCGCAGGCTACCATCACTGTTGTACTCTGCAACTTCTCAAACTACTGAGGACTCAGTAAGGATTTATGTATTTTTTGTATTTCAAATTATTATAAGATATTTTTAATCAATCATTTAATATATTTTGTTTTCCAGTATTATAAGACCATACATTTTTATGCAAATGGTGGCTCAGCTTGTCCTGATTGAATGGGTAGCGAAGATATTGATGTCAGTTGTGGTAGTTTCGTATAAAATACTAGGTAGGTTCAACACTCATTTTAATATTAGTTTTATTCATCTCTTTCAGCACTACCAGTGGCAGATCCAAAAGAATTCCATTCATGGGGAGGGGGGGCAATACTTTGATGCCGATTCCTGGGATTCTTTAACATTAAAAAAATAATGATAAAAAACTAATAATGATTTTTAAAAATGTTATAAAAATTTAGACGGGGTCCTATCCCCAGGGTCCCCCTAGATCTGCCACTGACTAACTTTATCTGTTTTATTTTATTGCTATTTCTATAATTATATTCTGCACCATTTCTGTGGAATAAAATGTTTCCTGTTTTGAATTTGAAAATTTTCTGTGAAGTTAAAAGTAAAATGTTCCTGGTATTGAATGTTAAGAAAAGGAAATGTAATGCAGTGTTATAAAAAAAAAATCAGTATTAATCTTATGAAAGAAATTCTCATTTTTATATATATGTATGCTTCATGAAAACAATTGTTCATTCAGTTAGTAGTTAATCAGTTTTTAATCCACGTAAACAACAAAATAGGTTACTTGAAATATGTGTCTCTTGGATTATCATTACACACATATTTCACTGAGTAAAACGCTGGTTACATGAAATTACTAAACATTTTGGGAACTCTGAAAGTTGGTTGGTTGGTTGTATTTATTTTTGTGCTTATATCCAATTAAGGTTCAAGCATGCTGTCCTGGGCAAGCAACGTAGCTTCCTGTACTGTCTCTCTCTGAAAATCACAATCTTCCTTTTAAATATTCAAAGAATGAGCATGTTTAATATGTAATTTGTGGTTCTTGTAGGGTTTGCTGATGTTCGTCCAGGCTTGCATTTAATTGATGTAATTTGTGGTTCTTGTAGGGTTTGCTGATGTTCGTCCAGGCGTGCATTTAATTGATGTAATTTGTGGTTCTTGTAGGGTTTGCTGATGTTCGTCCAGGCATGCATTTAATTGTCAACCAGCAGATCCTGGCACACTCAGGCATCAAGAATGTAAGGCTATGCATAATTAATATTATGATTGTGGACATTCAGCAATTTTGTGATGTTGGATAGGAAACAGTGGGTTATGGAATGTTATGTTTGCTTTCAAAATACACATTAAAAACCATTGTACTGTAGTGGGGAGGGGGCAGTAAAACAAATAATTCGAATCATAGCATAAGCTAGTATTCACTTGAAACTCAGCACTTCGTGCCTAGATCTGTTAGCCATCCCAATGTTCACTTGCTTTCGCCATGCCTGAAATATATTGGGTAGATACAGGAATTTAAAGAAAAATGGGTATAAAATACAAAGTCTAACAAAAATGGGAATGCCCAAAGTACCCACTGAAAATGTAAAAAATAAGACTGTTACTAGTCACACCTGCTCAAGTTGCTACCTGTAATCAGTGGTCACCTGTCATAATTGGCCACTAATTTTTATCCCAAACTATTTTGATTGTTAATCTACTTGTAATAAACAGCCACTTAAACTGAATCTCAAATTCATAAAATACGGGTCTTGATAAAGTGGCCACAGTATTTATGATTGGTTTTCATTATATAAATAATTTCTGCAAGTCTGCCTATATAAGATTATAAAATTATTATTCATTACAGATGCCAGGTTATGCTGCTAAGATTGCTGAAAAGAAACTACCAGTTTTCATAGCAAGCTGCAAGAATGATAAAGTTATTGAAAAAGAGATCACGAGAGAAATGGCTGTTCAACATCTGTCCATTCCAGAAGAAAATGTTATTGAATATAATGAGGAGGACAAGCCAGATAAAAATCCACCAAATGGTAATTTTGCTATGTAGATTCATCAGTTTCGGTGAAATTATCCCCAGGATGGTTATGCTAATCTAGACTGGACACTTTAGGTGAAATTATCCCCTGGATGGTAATGCTAATCTACAGACTGGACACTTTAGGTGAAATTATTCTCTGGATGGTAATGCTAATCTATAGACTGGACACTTTAGATGAAATTATTCTCTGGATGGTAATGCTAATCTATAGACTGGACACTTTAGGTGAAATTATTCCCTGGATGGTAATGCTAATCTATAGACTGGACACTTTAGGTGAAATTATCCCATGGATGATAATGCTAATCTATAGACTGGACACTTTAGATGAAATTATTCTCTCGATGGTAATGCTAATCTATAGACTGGACACTTTAGGTGAAATTATTCTCTCGATGGTAATGCTAATCTATAGACTGGACACTTTAGGTCAAATTATTCTCTGGATGGGCAAGACTGGTCAGTTTAGGGGAAATTATCCTTTTCAGTAGACGTATTTGCAGTTTGGGCTATTTTCTGTTCTAATCAGTGGTCCACAATTGATTCATCAGAGGCAGTGGTATGTGCTGTCCTGTCTGTGGGAAGTGCGTATCAAAGACTTCTTACTGCTTATCAGAAAGAGTAGCCTACGAGGCAGCAGCGGGATTCCTCTAAATAAATATGTCAGAATGACTATATGATTGACATCCAATAGCCAGTGATAAGATAATGTGCTCTAGAGGCATCGTTAAATAAAACAAACCTTTCTATTATTGGGTCAAATGGTTGTGCTTATCAGTACTAAGGAGTTTAAAATATTTGTTTTGCACTAATTTATACCAGAATCTATTGCTGGGAGTTTTGAGTTAGGGTGTTCACATGTAGTTACTAGTACATATATTACTTATAATTGTTTTGTTTTCACTTCAGTGACTGCAGATGGCTGGCATGCAAGATTTCTGGTGTTTGAGCGAGGTGGACACTGGGTACACAAGGCTCATACTGTTGAAGTGCTGGAACAAATTCTGGATCTACTCAAACATGGACAAAAACATGCACCACCTTCTTGACAGTGATTGATGTAGTGAAAATAATGGTGAATCAACACAGTGTATAATATTTATAATATATAACATATACTGTTCAGGGTTTAAGTTGGACCATAAAAGTCATTAGCAATTTGGCTAATTTGGTCAGAAATTCTTTAGCCAAATTCAGTTTCAGTTAGCCAAATAAATTGAACAAAACTTTGGCGCTTTAAATCATTTATTTTTCAGGCACCATAGATAGATTATGTGACATTAAAAATGATCAGAGTAATATGATTTGAGAGACTGATTCTGTGACTAATCTTTAACATATCTAACAACTCTTCACTCCTTTTTATTATTATTCAACATGTATGTAAAAACATACATCTGATTAGATTGTTGATAAATTATAGCACTGTATTTACCGATTTGATGGCTAACAATTCAGAGTTATTTCAACCAACAACAAAGCTACCGAGTTCGCATTCTTCCAATGTTGAATTGAAGTTGTGCATAAAAATGCGTAGACACAGGAAGTTGTAATTTAGATCGCTGACCAGTTAAAGGCGGGAATTACACAATAAACAAGGAAGTACTGGTTCTCAACTGACTATTACATACAGTAGCGTAGCATAGCATAAATACAAGTGGGGTACCAGTCTATGTGTCAGATCAAAAGTGACTCACTATATTTGAATTAGCCATTTGGCGATTTCATAATGCAATGCATTTGCCAAATTCCATTTTATTTCGCATTTGGCGAATGACAGCTTAAACCCTGACTGTTCTGGTTCATGTTTGTAATACTGTCATGTTATTAAACAGGACATTGACAAGGTTATTGTGAAAACACACATTTAATGACATATTTATTAACACCTGTGAAGATGAATTCGGTACACCCACTTTAAATAAGATAGGAAATACAGACTTAATAGATATACTATTTATT
This sequence comes from Symmetromphalus regularis, assembly GCA_032355785.1. Taxonomy (NCBI): domain Eukaryota; kingdom Metazoa; phylum Mollusca; class Gastropoda; order Neomphalida; family Neomphalidae; genus Symmetromphalus; species Symmetromphalus regularis. Next base: position 12,793 of record JAULBS010090067.1, on the reverse strand, counting down.
TCTTGACTTGACCCACAATATACTGTGAGATCTTTAATAACAAATACCAATTGTTAGACAGCTGATTATATTAAATATTACATTTAAAGAAGCTTATGTGACATTTCTCCTTTAATAAATGTAAAATTATTATAGAAATAGTTTCTCATATACTCTTACTAAATATGTTAGTAGAACACTGAAAATTTACTGAAATATACAATGCACCCTATACGTGCATTTACACCTTTCAACATAACAAATTTAACGCTCAAAGAAAAGCAATTTTTTTTAACACATTTGTTTTTTTTGGCACCATCTTATAAAACCTCTAAGTTTCTTCAAAATGATATGCCTGAAGTCACTTAACAAGTTACTTCTAAAATAATTTTTGTATGTTTAATAATACAAGTTTATTCATTTACCTCATGGGCCTTTAGTTGGGATACGAGAAATTGAGAAAATTTATAAGTTTAAACTTTCAACATTTATTTTTGTGAATTCTACAACTTTGACCTTCTCAAGAATACAGTTATTATTTTGGGAAGGTCAAAGTTGTAGAATTCACAAAAATATATGTTGAATGTTTAAACTTATCAAACATCACTGTATTCTTGCACTAAGTGATTACACAAACTTTATATAAACAATTAAATACACATGAAACATATAAAGATATATGAACAAAGATCCTTTAATATATCGTAATACAAATTTTAATTGAATACAAACAATAAAATGTGCACTATTTTTCTTAAGTAATTCAGTCATCCTTAATGACGGTTTTAGTGACAATGGCTAAAGGCCGTTCCGTACAGTTGACTGAATGATCCTTCACTTGGACAACATATCCCACCGTCATATTTCTTTGTGGCTTGTTCAATGTTTTCCTTTTATTTAGGGACAACACACATTCTTTTCTCCAATGTCCGTTATACTGCACCGTTCTCAAGAGTTTCGTGATATACAAATCTTCCTTCACTAAGTTTCCAGATGGTGGCAGAGAGATTGCAGATTTCATTATGATCAAATGATTTGGAGTGAGTGGTGCTGGAGCAGAAGGGTCACGCATACTATCTACAGAGAGTGGGTGGCCATTTACTATCGCCATAGCTTCATAGAAGAAAGTTCTTAATGACATATCATCAAATTCTTCTGGATGACAAGCTAAGAGTTGCATTTAGAATGCTTCTGACTGTTTTGATTTGTCTTTCTCAAGCACCACCAGCGTGACTTGAGGATGGTATGATGAACACGAATTCACATTGTCTTTCCACCAAAAACATTTCTGTTCCTTTCATGTTGTATTCCTTCAGTCTTCAACTTGTTCTTGGCACCAATAAAATTTGAACCTTGATCGCATCTGAGTTGACGGACTGCTCCTCTGATGGAGATAAAACAAGCTAAAGCATTAATTAGAGAATCTGTGGACAGGTCTTCCAACATTTCAATATGGATTCCACAACAACATAAGCAGGTTATGATTAGCCCATATCTCTTAACTTCCTTTCTTCCTCACTTTATAATAAATGGGCCAAAACAGTCCATTCCACAGAATGACAAAGGTGGTGATGGCTTGAGTCAATATTCAGGGAGATCAGACATTCTTTGTTCTTCAGTTGGTCGTCTGATTCTTCTGCAAATTACGCAGTTGTGAATTACAGATTGGTTCAGTTGATTCCATTACCTGATGACTGTTGGAAATAAATATGTGCAGATGCAAACCACCATGCTTAAAAATGTCTTGGACACTCTCCATAAGCAAGATAGCTTCATCTTCAGTCTCACAGGTTTGAAGCCTATCATCCATGTAGATATTTTCTTAGCTTCTGGTAATTCATTGTGTTTTGCAAGATACTTCAACCCAAAGTTAGCACAACCTGGTGATGATGTAGTACAGAGTAAGTGAACTTTCATGTGATATTCAGTCAGGCATTTGATTAGATCCGGTCCTGTCACAAGATGACTGTTAAGTGAAGTTGCTTCATATTTTGCTGAACAGTGGTAAACTATGCACATCTTGTTAGGTTCATTCGGGTGGTAAAGACCATGATGCAGTATGTACCAAACCTTCCCTTCCTCTTGTGGGTTGCTTACTACTTGTGTGTTGCCTCTGTGGATGATTTCTGACATGAAGTTCTTGTAATCTTGGTAATTTACTGCATCTGATTGTAACTTTCATTTTAGATCACTTAAATAGATGAGGCCAGTCCTTTTGTTATTAGTCGTCACTGGTTGACTTGCCTTAAACGGAAGTGGTATCGTATAGAGTCTGCTATCAGTTTGTCTGATTCCATTTTTCATGACGTATGTAAACCACAGATCTTGAGAGATTGTTTTGTTGTTTTTTGTTGTGTTTTTTTGTTGTTGTTTTTTCTTATTCTGAGTGTGGGTGAAAGCAGCTTGCAGATGAAGTATTTCATATGGCATGACTTCAGGCCATTCCTTCACCTTGATTTTGTTACAAATACTGTGCAAGCCTGGCTGTGAGATTCTTTCACCACCAACAATGCTCCAACCTAAGTGTGTTTTCACTGCATATGGATCATCATTTCTACCAGCTATGGTGTCACGATGGATAAGAGCTTGAGTGCAGTTGTAACCGATGAGAAGTTCATCCTTGTTGTCTTGAAGTGTGGATAACTCGTGTACAATACATTTCAGATATGGCCACATACTGGCAGTTTTATTAGTAGGAATCTGCGACTTCAGCTGAGATGAATTTACGTGTGTCGTATAGTGGAATATTTATACTAACATTGCTATTCATTTCTCTGACAATCAATTCGGAGACAAGCTTAGTTTCCACAAAAGACGACTTTGATACCATTGTTGTTAATTTCAGATGAATAAGAGTGTATCTATCTGTAATGTTCTTAGCTACATCTTCCAACACATGTTGAATCACTCTTCCTTGGATGTATCGTGTTATGTTGTTTTGGGCCTAAGTCCTTTTTAGTGCAAATACCTGACATCGAATAAGAATCAACAAACGTGTTGAACATTGAGCTTTATTGGCAAGACCGCCATTAAAAGCATGGGGCGACCTCCTGGATGTTTTCCGTACATGAAGTCATTTGTTATATACTATTTAACCTTACATCCCCCATTCTTTAAGTTTAAAACTTAATTTTGAAACTGTTCTTTCTTTTCTCAAATAGTTCAGTTTTTAATGTTGAAATGAAAAAAAACCACTAAACTAAAAACAAACTTATTTCTGCAGTAAATGCTTATTACTAAGCAGTTCACTGTTAACACAACTTAAAATAACACTTCCCACAGGACCATATAATTATAAAGGTCAAGTCTCACTGAGGCTTTAACTACACGACTACTACTGGTTATTGTCCCCTTTGAATTAAGTCACATCCTGAAGAGATTCTGAAGCCAACTGTTATGTAATCACCTCAGGCTTCACTGGAGCAGGATCGATATCTAATGTCTCCTCTGCAGGGTTTGACAATGTTGATGGTACTGTAGGGTTAATCTTATTATGAGGAGGTGGGGTCAAACCTCGTCAGTTCAAATGTCTCCATTTCCTTCTGAGTAACCCAGTCGATTTCCAGACAGTATAAGATCTCGGACCATTAGCCTTCACAACTACAGCCAGGTTTAGGAAGCCGGGTAGCTCTATGCCTTTTGTCAAAGTTTTTTTTTTGCTCTTCCTTCTGGTTTGCTTAGGCCAATCAGGAGTAAGCAAGATCTGAACTGCTGGAACTCTTGTCTTTAGGTAATGGCCCATGGATATTTCAGCTGGCCTGAAACCACACTGGAGATGCGTCACTCTATAATTCAGTAGTGCCAGATAGGGATATTTAGCTTTCAACAGAAAGTCCTTGATCATCTGCACAGCTCTCTCTGCTTCTCCGTTAGCTTGCAGTTCTGCAGACTTCTAGTTTCCTATGTGAATCCATAGTGTGTAGCAAATCTAGTAAACCTTTTAGATGCAAACTATGGTCCATTATGCTACTGAACAACTTCAGGAATCCCATGTCGTGCGAAGATACTATTGCAGTGTAAAATAACAGTCTCTGAAGATGTTGAAGATCGTTAGTTGGCCAACTCAGTGTTTCCATCCCTACTCTCTGCCATCCATGGATAATCTGGAACACTGCTTGGTTTTAATAGTTCAGGTTTGGTTTTTCTCTCTTTCTCACAAACTGAACAGTTTTCAACCATGGACTGGATCTGGTGAGATAGTCCTGGCCACCACATAGAACATTTGGCCATTGCCTTACACTTTACGATGCCCTGATGGCTTTCATGAATTCTAGTCAGAATACTGGGATGACAAGCCTTGTGTTATAAAGTAAAGTCTTTCGTGCACTGTTAAGTCATTTCTCACTACAAAAAATGGGCGAACATCAGGATGTACTTTAGACACCCTTCTCTACAGTAACGAACAACTTGACTGCATATTTGGTCTTCCTCCTGTTTTATCAATTCTGGTAGGTCGGTCTACACTATAATGAGCTAACACAGGTGGCAAATTTAGCTGTTCTTTCAGATAGCTAGGCAAACAGGCGAACTCGCACACGCACGCTCTTAGCCATTTACATTTGGATTACCTTTGTTTTTAACTCACCCTGTAAATGGCTCTGTGCCATGTACATAACACATGATGATAGGCATCAGGTATCTTTGCGAGCATTATGCAAAGATCGTCTTTGATTTGCACTAACAACACGAAGTATAAAGTCATTTTGTCGACCAGAATGGTGTATCAAATTCACAACATTCAATTCTACTTACACGAAATAGATCATCAATATAATCATTAGAAATTTGGCATTCTCCAGAGTAAATGTGGCAAAAATTCAAAAGACGAGGCGCCTCCAGTATCAATCCTTATAAGGAATGATGACGTATTAACGTCACAGGACTCTAAAAACGTACAATGGATATGTCGTGTGGAAAAAAAATCTGATTGCATAAACTAGTTTGAATACTTTTAGAAATGTTACCTGTGATGCATGCAAGTTTTCTGACTAAAAAGGAAATCTCACTTCTATTGTGAGAGTAAACCATGAAGAGACATTGAAGAGATTTTATTAATGTTTTAAATGTCAGTGTTGTTTTGGTGTAATAAAAGGTTTTGTGTGCTGTCATCTAATAAGTATAATCTGTATGCCACTGAATCTCGTTATGTAATCTCTATGTTGACATTATTTCAGAAATAATGGGTGTTTCTTTTTAAAAACACGAATTTGTTTAGATTTAATATTTTATTTCTTTATAGTGTTTTGCTTGATCATATCTGTTTTGACCCCCAATAACCGATATTTATTGTTTGTGCTAAGTGGTCGTTAAACCAACATACAATCATATCTGTTTTGTATATGTGCCAATAATAAAAATAAAGATAAAAGAATTTAAAAATGTTCAAGCGTTGTTATTTTGATGCTATAATATTAAACGTATATGGACATATGTTCCTCTAATGCCATCGAATGGAATGAAGATAATAAAGTTGTTCTGTTCTTTAAATAGAAAATAATAAACTCCTCAATAGTGATAATAGAAGATGTTTCAGAAGTAGAGTCTATCCTGCTCTATCAGTGGTTACAGTCATAATATACTATGCTATTTGAATTAAGTCCTCGTGACACTACATTATTATGTATCTCTATCACATAACATAAGCATTGAAGCATCACCGATACCTTTACAGACAATAGATTAAATCTGAGACCGGAATACATCACCAGCTATAAGTAGAATTTATGTGTCATTGGTTCAAATGTTTACACGCATCTACACGTCGTAACCTCAAATAAGTGTTGTCGGACGATAACAAATAATTGTAGAAATCGAGCGGATGTTTCTTGAAATCTGTGTGAATATCATCTGTCAAAAGTGCATCGAACTGTTGAACATGTTGCAATCAATGAATCGCCAAGCATACTGTTTAATCAGCGACTGTTAGTTGTTATATAAACCATAGGTGCTGGGAAACACGGTGCCAAACATGATTTTTTTAAAGTTCCATATAACTCTCCTCGATTTTAAGTTTGTATGTACTCATCATTCTTCGTGATGGCAGAGCAGTTCCAGCCTGGTACGGTCTGTGGTTTCTATTCCTTGATGAAGGAAATAAAGCTATACAGATTTGGTCCTACTTTCATTACTTGTACTTAGAGCGGGGTGTTGCAACCCATGTACAGACTGTGATCAGAACAGCGCATATTATTCTTAACTTGGCTTTAAAATAAATTGTGGGTTTCCGGGAAAATACTTTATTTATATATTTCTTTTTTCTTTTTCACTTCTTTTTTCACCGTCTGTTAATTTATAGATACTATTTTTTTTATTTTGAAATAGTGAATGAAATAATGAATTGAATATCGAAAAAAAACACTATTCGCTTGTGTAGACTTGATTTCTGGCTGAACAAATACGTCATACATCATTGTTGGCGTGACGCTCGTGTTTTTGTGTATGTATGCATGTGTGAGGTGCGTGTGCATGCGCACGTGTGAGATTGTGTGTGCATGCGCACGTGTGAGATTGTGTGTGTGTGTGTGTGTGTGTGAGAGAGTTTGAAGAGAGTCGCAAAATTATTTTAACTTGTTTGAACATGGATAATCGTTTAGCTATTGTTATTATATATCCGTTAAATAAACATGTAGCCTGGGTAATCTAATATAGCCGCGTGGTTTAACCAGCTTGGTATTAATGAAAAGGGGCGGATTAGATCACGTGACATCTAACCAACTTGAATATTGCAGATTAAAACAACCTTCCCAGGTAATTATTATTTTCCTAATACTCTTTTAAATTAGTATTTTATATAGTAAATAAAACACTCACTATAACTTGAAGATACTTAGATTGCATTAAATAGTTTAAAGTGTTAATTGAAAGAAAGAACGTGTATCGTCTGTAATAGTATATTTTGTCATAAGGCCAAGTGAAACAATACAGTTGTGTCCTGCCCAATCGCCCGTCGGGAGTTTTTTTAGTTTTTTTTTGTTTTTTTCTAAATTATTATAACCTTTCCTATAAAAACTGAATCACAGTGGTCCGAGGTTATTCAGTTTTAGAGGCTGGTACAAGTAATAAGATAATTTAAAAAGACATCTCCCCATCCCAGGCACCCCACCGCGCTTCAGTTTCTTTATCGGGAAAGCGGCGCTAAAGTAATTTTGTTTTTTGTTTCTCCAAGTCTAATTAATATGTTTATAGAAAATAATCACTGCCTGGGGGTGGGGTGTCCAATGGAGAGGTTTCCGTTTTTTTATTCGGTTTTTAACTCATATTACGAAATATTATATAATAATTTCCATGTGCTGCCGAGAAAAACCTTATTTCTTGGTTTCCACTTTGAAATGTTTCTGAATTTATTAACCAGTGCAGCATGGATTGTTATTATTATTATTAATAATAATAAAAAAATTTATACCTTCATATTTAATTTTAGAAGAAAAAACCCACATTAAAATCTGTATAAAGTTACTGAGTGTTCAATGTTCACCTAACACGACTTGATACAGATTATCAGACAACTATTTACCGCTGTGTCTATAGTGCATACGTCCACACTGATAACCTAACCCATATATTTGATAACCCCTGATAATCCATTGTGCATATCACTTCAGTGACATTAATGTCAGTATGATAAAACTATGCCATAACACTATTATTATTATTATTATCAATATCACATACATGTACATTTGATTCCAGATCAACGCTTCTAACAGATGAATGGATATTTAGAAAAGAAAAAAAAGTAATTCAAGATGGAAGCGCAGTTTAATCGAAAGTCAGGTAGGTTTTATACATTTTATATTGCTTAAAACATTTTCATCCAGAAAATATCATATACATGTACAATATTTACAACAAAATAATGTCATTATGTTAATTTTGGGAATTACCTCTGATGTCTGGGAATGATACCAATATGTGATCTGCAACTCAAAACAAATCGAAGTAAAAAAAACTGTATTTGCTCCAACTTGAGAATCGTTTTTAAAATCCGTGCGTGGTGTGGATGGATTGATGGATGGATGGATGGATGGATAACTAAATAGATCAAAGTAGATTTGACTCTTCCGCTAAACCAAAATAGACTGAGCATTTTTATCGATGTATTCTAAAATTTAATACAATTGATTTTAGTACCGTGTTTCTATGAGTTCGAGAGTCCTCTGGTGATGAGGACGCTAACGTTTGTGGAGAAGCACTGTGGAATCTCGCTGTGGCCCTGCTCAAAAAAGGACATGGTTCACAGAGACAAGGGTCCTCTGCTCCTCATGTTTTGTCCTGTCTCATACAGCTCCAACAGAGACGCTACCAATCTGTTAGACACGGTGCGAGGTAAGCCTGGCTTTTTTAGGGCAGGGGTTCATACAAATTAACTGTTTTGATATAGATACTAGTGGCAATTCGCTACGTCTAACTGACGTTAATCTCTGAAGAGAACAAACATGTTTCACAATTAACAGTGTATGCGTGAGGCCGTAGGTGATCTTTCTTATTTTGTGATTATTAATATAATACATTTTTAAAAAATTAAAATTAGGAGAAAACCACCCAGTAAACTATTTGAATAAGAATGTTGCCTATGGGTTGTTTTAAGAAAATATCTATGTCTAACAGTACATCTGTCATGCAGTTAATGTTATTTTCACTTGTTCAAATTGTGAGAAAAAAATGCTTCGGGTCTACTGTTTGCTTATTCCCTAGGACACTCGATTCAAACATTTGTATGACAGATTCATGTGTTCATTCCACAGATGGTGAGGACGTGTTCCTAGTCTTGATAAAGACAGTCTCAGATAAGGGGAAAGACGAAGACGACTTGTCTCGGTTTTCAGACCCGCTCGAATTCCAGACGAGAAACAGAGTTGGTGGTTCCTGTGTTCTGTTTTTCTCAAACACAGACGCCTTCAAAAAGTTTAAACACGACAACCAGAACGCCATGCATGAAATTAAGAAAGTCATCAAGCAGATATCACAAGGCAAGAAGTGGTCGTCTGCCCTGTCGACAGTTGGTCAAGTTGAACCTCAGTTTCGCGCCATAACCATACAAACAACTCCACATTACCAGACCCCCTCCTCAGCAACCCAGAATGTGACAGCAAATTCTGAAGCTATTCGGGTAGTGAATACCCCACATGTTGGTATCCAGAACTTTAATTCACAAGTCATCTCAAATGTTACGTCACAGCAAGGGATACCAGCAACAGAGTTGGTTCTCGTTGATCCACAACAATTAACTGTTACGTCATCAGCATCATTTGATGATGCGTGGAAAGTTGCGCGACCTACGTCGTCTGTTTCTGATTCTCATGCGTCAGCAGGATTCGAACAAGCCTGGAGTATTCCCCGGCCAACAGCCGCAGTTTCAAACTCTCAGGTTCCAAATCTCGCGCCCCCTCCAGGCTTGCATATTGCAGTCACTAATAAAGAACAAAAAGCCGTTCATGCAGAGCCAGTGCAAATAGTTAATTTTAACAGCTTGGAGACTTTGGATGGTAAGCTAAAACTATGTATATGTATTCTTTATTTAGTAATATGTTTTAGTAATTTATTTTTGTTGTATAATTTTACAATGTTTAAATAAGAGGGTTTGGTTTGTTTGTTTTTTAACGACACCATTAGAGAACATTGATTTATTTATCATCAGCTATCGGATCTAAAAAATTCGGTTATTTTGAGACGTAGTCAAGTATCAGCTAGCCAACAACGGGTTTTGAACTACAGTCATCAGCTTGAAAGTTGGACGTTCTATCGCTGGACCACCGAGACGAACTAAAGAGGGTTTAGTAGCCATTCCATATACCCGTAAAATATCTCTGCAATCTCCCCATCATTCCATATACCGTAAAATATCTCTCTAATCTCTCTATCATTCCATATACCCGTAAAATATCTCTCTAATCTCTCTATCATTCCATATACCCGTAAAATATCTCTTTAATCTCTCCATCATTCCATATACCCGTAAAATATCTCTCTAATCTCTCTATCATTCCATATACCCGTAAAATATCTCTCTATCATTCCATATACCCGTAAAATATCTCTGTAATCTCTCCATCATTTAATCTGATTATGCTGGTAAAATATCTGTAATCTCTCCATCATTTCATCTGATTATGCTTGTAAAATATCTCTGTAATCTCTCTATCATTTCATCTGATTATGCTTGTAAAATTCAGTCTCAATCTAATTTTATACGCTAACATCACTGAGTTTGAGTTCAGATAGTAAGCTTTAAGATGTATATGCACGATCCCACCAAGGGCGGTTTCAGCAATTGTGAAGGGGGCGGGCGAGAAAAAAATTGAAATCTAATACGCTTAGATGCGATTTCCTGGCACCTCAGATTAACTTATTAGACCAAGAGAAATGATAAAATTTGACCGTTTTTACTTGGAATAATCTAAAAAAGCGAAAAATTTTCATTGTCCGAAAATTAGGGTTGGGGGCGTGGGCAGTGTGCGCACTCCCATGGAACCGCGCCATGAACCTAGAGTCAGAACCTAATGGCAGTCTTCCCTACAAATTAATACCCTGTCGAGTATTCGCCAGGTTGGGCCAACTTTGTTTGTAATCCACCCGTATATTAATTGCTTTCATTAATCACTGAATACAATTGCGACGAGACCAACTATCAACATGATATATCGTGTCAGCGTGTGCTCATGAATTATTTAAAATATTCACCACATTTAAATTTAAAATAGTATATAACCACGTTTTTCGAACCTCATTTTGATGACAATAACAGATGTGACGAATCTTGTCAGCGTGTATGCTCATTATTTTATTTAGAATAAATATTAGTTTCAGATTGTTCAAAACTTCCAAACGTGGTCACCAAGTCGTGGTTGGTTGGTTGTATTTATTTTCGTGCTTATATCCAATTAAGGTTCAATCACACTGTCCAGGGCACACAACTCTGCTCCCTGTGCTGTCTGTACAGGACAGAGGTTAATCTAGTAGGAGAGACGCAGGCCCGTACGCAGGATTTTCTCTAGGAGGGTGCGTTTGTGAAGGCCCGAAAGTTTTCAACGTTATACTAGTAAATTAGCGTCAATCCAAATTTGCCTTTACGGACCTCGACAGATATGGGGGGGTGGGGGGTGGGGGTGCGTGCGCACCCGTCGCTCCCCCCCTTGCGTACGGGCCTGAGACGAAACCCGCTGCCGTCATAGTAATGTGGCTACTCTTATCGATAGGTTGGTTGGTTGTATTGAAGTTCGTGCTTATATCCAATTAAGGTTCAAGCACGCTGTCCTGGGCACACAACTCAGGTCCCAGGTTAGTGTTAGTAGGAGACACGAAACCCGCTGCTTTTTCTATAAACAGCAAGGGATCTTTTATATGCACTATCCCACAGACAGAATAGCACATACTACGGCCTTTATTAAACCAGTTGTGGACCACTGGTCGGTGTAAGTGGTATACACCTGCCCACTAAGCATTGCGGAGCACTCACTCCGAGTTGGAGCCGATACTAAGATTAAAAATCGCATGACTCGACTGAGATTTGATCTCAGTACCTACCAGCCTCGAATCCGATAGCTTAACCATTGCGCCACGGAGGCCGGTTTTATCGATAAGCAACAAGGGGTATTTTATACGCACTATCCCGCAGACAGGATAGCACAGTTTGATAAACCAGCTATGGACCACTGGACGGTGTAAGTGGTATACACCTTCCCACCGAGAATTCACTCTGGGTTGTAGCCGATATTGAGATTAAACATCCCATGTCTCGACTGGAATTCGATCCCAGTACCTACCAAGTCATATCATAATCTGCATTTTATACTCTTCTCTTTAAAAAAAACCTCTCTTGTCTAACACTTCTTTTTAGTGTTCTACTACTTCCCTAAAGGAAGCAACATTGAGACTCAGACAGTGCAGTACGTGGAAAACAAGGCCAATGTGAGAATGAAGCCGTGCAAGATTCAGAACATGATGGTCGTCAGTCCGCTGCTGCTGTTTGCACCGTGTCACAAGCAGAACGAGAACGACGCCAAAGTCGTGCTCAATCAGGCTAGAGGTTCGTGTAACGTATAAGTAAAGTTTGTTTTATTTAACGACGCCTCTAAATCACATTGATTTTTATCTTATCTTCGGCTATTGGAAGTCAAACCTGAAGCCGCCAACTAGGCTTCTGTTTTCGATAAACAGCCAGGGGTCTTTTATATGCACCGTCCCACAGACAGGACAGCACATAGCACGGCCTTTGGTGAACCAATTGTGGACTACTTGTTGGAACAAATTGAATAAACATCAGGGGCTGTTCCAGCAATTGTGAATAGGGGTGCACCTTAGGAGGGCGAAGCCCGACCATGCGAGCGCCGAAGGGTTTACACAGGAAAAATGTTCAATGCCCGAAAATTAGGAGGGGGCGTGCTCCGGGGGCGTCCCTGCCTCCCCCCCCCCCCATGGAACCGCGCATGAACATCAACGCTTGTCGTGATTGCCATTTGAATGTTTTAATGTTGGTAAACTGAACACTGCATGTAGTATTATGTTAAATTGTTTTATCATCGATTTAAGACTATATTAAACTGAGAGTGTGTTTTATAACTAAACTTATCACGAACCCAAGAGCAACAATAGGTTACTGTGGTTATGAACCATTGGCATAACCAGCAATTTGTATATGGGAAGTCCACTTTTTAATATTGTATAACTGCAACTGGAGATGACTGTTTCTTATGACTGCAGTAGCAGACCCTCGGGGGGGGGGGGGGGTTAGAGTTTTAAACCCCAGCTTTTATTTTCTAAGCACCGATTTTTTAGTTCATGTTTGTAAATGAGACGAAACGGATTTTAAAAATGC
>JAULBS010090056.1:0-17566 GCA_032355785.1 Symmetromphalus regularis | reverse complement strand
TGACGTCCAATAGCCGCTGATAAGATTAAAAATCAATGTGATCTAGAGGCGTCGTTAAATAAAACAAACTTTACTTTGTTTATGCCAGGATATAGAGGTATGGCCAAATCAGATACAGGTAGATAGCAAAGGTAGATATTGTGAATTTCATGACGTGTTTTTTTTTTGGAGGGGTCTTCGATTTTTTTCCCATTGCCCCCTTTCCTTTTCCACTCTATGATATGCTACTTCCCCCCTTTCTGACTGCACCCCCATCTATCAACATCTTACAGTCCAACTCCACATCCCAGTCCTTGTCTCTCTAACCGCGACAGGTGCTTATCTCTTGAGAACATCTGTTCCACACGCACACTCAGAAGACAACTTTTGCCGTCAGCTTAATCTTGCCACTTCGGGGAGGGTTCAATGGTCGCTTCTGACATTGTTAAGAGTCACTTGCCTCCATCTGCTTAGCACCCCTTCTTCCGGCGGTCATTAGCTAGTGCTGTGAGGCGGTCTAGCTTTATTGGCGGCAGAGGACGATGAAGCCGGGTGGGTGCAAAGAAGCGCCCAGAGAATACACCCGTTGAGGAATTGAGACAATTATATGATAGGGTGGACAGCTTAGAAGACAGAGTAAGTGATACCGATAGAACAAGGATGAAAGATTGAAATCGCAGGATAAATTGGAAATATTTTTATATTAAGATCATGAGAATGACCAGCAGAGGATGATAAGTTAGAAAGATGAGTGAAAGTGTGAGCTAGCCTCCGACGGGATTTGAACCACTGTCTTCGAATTTCATGTTTGTGATTAATATATTCATTAACGAGTAAGACCACTGCGGTTATCCAAACGTGCACTGAACATTCGGGGCATACCCCAGATCAACATCCATTAAGGATTTGGATGTATCCTCTCTTATTCCTGCAATGTGGTGCCTAAATCTGCAAAATGTCTTGAACGTTGATGACTTTGCTTAATGCTATTCCAGACTGATTTGATGGGAAGAAGATACACATTTGATGCTGGCCATTATAGAGTACACTTATTTTGAGATTTCTATCACGTTTCAATAGATAATTTGAGCGGGATGTGCCTCAAATGGTAGAGCGTCCGCCTGTGAAGCTGTCGGTCGTCGGGTCGATCCTTCTTAGTGGACCCATGTGCAGTTTTAGTTATCTTCCGTTCCAGCCAGTGGTCCACAACTGGTTCATCAAAGGCCGTGGTATGTGTTGTCCTGTATGTGGGACAGTGCATATAAAAGATCCCTTGCTGCTTATCGGAACGAGTAGCCAATATGGCGGCAGCAGGTTTCCTCTAAATACATATGTCAGAATGACCATAAGATTGATGTCCAATAACCGATGATAAGATAAAACATCAATGTGCTCTAGAGGCGTTGTTAAATAAAACAAACTTTCCTTTTCCTTTCTGGAGAAATCCACTTTTACTGAATTCTGATGAACCGAATTATATTGATAAGTAATGTTCAAGACCTCTTACTGTCACTTGAACCAAGGAAGAACAAGTTGGGACTTTTCACCCAACTTGATAGTGAAATTACTAAAAGTCTCCGGTCAGGGAACGTTAACGCACACGTTTCTTGTCTTTGTTTACACAATTTTACGTTTTCTGGAACTGTTTTAAGGCCATAACAAAATAAGCACTGTATTTGTGCAATATGTACAGAAAATACGTATATTTAAACGATACATATCACAAATGAATTAAAATAAATTAAAGAAGGGACAAACTACAGTATCAGGGGCGTTAATCCTGTGGTGTGAGAATGAGGGTCACATCCATCTACTTTTTGGACGGGGTATGCCTAAATATCCCCCCCCCCGCCCCCCATGTTTTGCTTCGAAAAATTGAAATGAAAATGCCTAAATAATAATCTTTCCCAGTATTTCTCTTTATATCAAATTGAGGGATCATGCCCCACCCCATCTGGCTCCGTCCCCCCTCCCCGCCATCTTCCAGGAAGGGATTGTCGCCCTTGTATACTGACAGGCCCGGATGCGGGATTTCTGAAAGGGAGGTGTCAATATGTGATGGGTGAATAGGATAGGAAGAAAAAAAATATTAATTTTCACATCCTTCCACTCGGAAAATGTAAAAAAAAAAAAAAAAAAAAAAATGATATGAGAAAAGATGGGTGGGTCTGGAACCCCCACTCTGGATTCGCTACTGCAGTATGATAACGCTACGCATTCAATTCAGTTCACTTAGCAATGTAATTAGTTGCTTTATTCGAATCGCAGTTCTACAATAATATATTATTAATTATTTAATATAAATATAATCCGGAACAACAGTTTGCGCAGTCCAGCTGACCTTCAAATGACCGAGAGGCAGACGATCATAAAAGCTTTGACCCCTTGGGTCATGTGTACTTTTATTGCAGATCCAACGTTCACCAGTTGGGTAAACTCCGGTCATGTACTCTCATATTGGATGGGTCAGAAGGTCGTTTGTGCGTGCGCGCGTGCGTATTACTGTATACATGTATAAATATATATAGATACACGTCACTGTTCAGTTGATAAACAAGTTACAAACAGTTGCTGTTTAAACGTGGTGTATTATGTACACCATACACAAAAGGATTTGACGTCTTAACATTTTATTTTATTTTTATTATAAAATGTTTTATTTATTCATTTTTTAAATTTATAGTTTTTTTTATTTATTATTAATTATAATATGGTATTTTTTCTTAAGTACAACATTCAAATACTTTATATATATCTTTTTTTTTTCTTTTTTTTTTTTTTTGGTTTAACGATCTCCCAGCACAAACATTTTTATTTCCAAAACGTGTTTTCCTTTTTTGTTTTACTATACCCAGAAGAAAAGGATATATTAAACACGGTGGTGGTGGTGTGGTGTGTGTGTGTGTGTGTGCGTGCGCGCTTGGTTCGTGCGTGTGCGCTTGGTTCGTGCGTGTGAGAGAGAGATAAGAGCAGTAAATTGACATTGAATAAACAAAATTATAGCTGCTAAACCTGAAGCTCAGTAACCAAGAGAAGAAGAAGCACGCTTTGTTAAAATACTGTTTTATTTAAGGAATTAATTTCCTTTAGCCAAATCTTGTTCGAGAGTACGTCGACCGTAAAACGGAAAAGATTCGGTACGACTTGCGTGATTTGTTAGAAAAGAGAGTGCAATGCCCGATAAGTTGTAGGTTCAGACCCCCTTCAGTGAACCTATTGGAGTCTTTCTTTATCCATACAATAATCTGTATGGTGTATGTGGTTGGAACTGGGTCACGATTGTTACTTATGTTATAGCCCCTACATTAAATCGACCCGTTGGGGGCTGGCTCACATTTGACTGCGTGTCTAAATTTCTGAATGTTTGACTTCCAATAGCTGATGATTCATCGCTCAATGTGTTCTAGTGATGTTTAACACAACAAACATGTATTACTAGTAAATGATTTTGGACAGAATAAAATTACAAGATGGAAGTTCACTTCTAACGTGAATTTAAACTATTGAATGACAAAGATGTCTTTATTTTAAAATAGACCGCAGTCTTATATGTATAAAATAAGATAAGAGATATTTCTTGAAAAGGATAGAAACATAAACTTACATCTTTATTAGTAAAGGCAGCCTTGGAAATTTAGACAAATTTACGTCGGCACATAACTGCCGTCGCTAAATCGTTTTGCTATGTCACTGCCACACCAATTTGAAGAGAATAAGCATATTGCATAATATATTTTTTACTTTTTTGATGGCAGTAAACTATATACATTAATTGAGAATTTTAATACATATAAAAGTATAGGGTTGAGATTTTCACTCCAAATTGAGGACGATTGCTTCCCTAAGAAATATTAAGATGTGTGAGCCCCTCCTAAAATGTTTTAAGAGGAGCCGTGGATATATAAATATTCCAGTGTGGAACTCGGTGGTCCAGCGGTAGAACATCAGACTCTCAAGCTGATGACAGTGGTTCAAAACCCGTTGGAGGCTGGCTAACACTTGACTACGTGTCAAAATAACCAAATATCTGGCATCCAATAGCCAATAATTAATAAATCAAGGTGTTCTAGTGGTGTCCTTAAACAAATCAAACCAAAAAAAAAGATGTATACATCTTTTTCTCTGTTGAACACTCAATAGCATTTGGCAGCTGATCTCCATGCTTTAGGAGAAATTCTTTGATTTTTATTTGCCTTTTTCTAACAAATTTATTTATATTTTCAGATAACAACTGAGTTATAAGTGTTCCAAGGACGACGTTCCTGGCGGGGTTTGTGCAATAATTCTATGGAATCTTATAATGATATGTGGTACTCTGAGGAGCCACTGGATCTTAGCATGAAGGTGGACTCCCGCCAGAAAAAAACTCAACACAGCAACGACAGTCCGCTGTGCCTGATCAAGTCTTGTGCGTGTGTCCATGATGCTTGTGAGAAGGAAGATGACTCTGGGACATCCAATTCGGCATACGAGCAGTCATCGGATGATGCTTCTAAATGGAAAGAGTCTGCAGAGTTTACATCTAATGTGATACCCGGTGAGAACACCAAAGAGGTTTGGAGTACAATTCATAAAGATTATTCCAAAATATCACTGACTCCACCTGTGTGTAAACGAGATTCGCCACATCAAGTGAACAGTCCTAGATCACAAATACAACGAGAATCGCCATCCTTAGTTAGTAGCTCGTTACATCAAATGAATCTTCATAAGGAGTCTTCATCTCCTTCCAACAGTTCCGGATCTCAGCTGCCTCCAGTATCAACGTACCAGACGTCTAAGAATCTTAAATTTGATATGAGACAATCTATTATGTCTGCCATAGAACGAGAATATAATGACGTCCATTTTGAGCGAGAGTCGTCCCCAAGAGAGGTTGCTTTTTACCAGAATTCCACATCTCCAAGAGGAATTGGTAAACGAGAATACCCATCATCATTTAATGATAACGGTATGGCGAAAATCTACCGGCCGAATAATCGAGATGATGAGAAAACCACCTTCTTTTGCATGGATACTGGAAAGTATTATGAATCGAACTCGGTAAGACAGTATGGTGCTTCTCGCTCAAATTCAAACCACGTGACTTCTCATCTGGACAAAACACATATGTCTCAAACTGCTCAGCCTGTAAATGAAGATAGTTTGCCCAGTGAGAAGGAGGGTCATATACGATATTCTAGTCGTAGTGCGCAGGCTAGTGATGGAAATGTTGGAAGTTACAACCGTTTAGATTCCCAGCCGAGTGAAGAACAGCTTATGCCAGATTCTGTTAATACTGCAAAATCTGGTGAAAGTCATTCTGTAGAAAATGAAACTGCCCTGTGGTCACCAGCTACCGGTTTTTGTTATAAACAGTATCAGAAATCATTAAAGCAACAGTTTTCGTCATCAATGGAATACGAAACGAATGAAAATAACGAATGTGCACCTACAGCACCAAAAAGGCTTTGCGATAAAAATGGCTGCCAAAACTGGTTGGTTGATGAGAGTGACAGAACACAGGAGGAGAGATACGAAAAAACGCAAAATTCTCAGAAGGATTCTAATGAATGGATGCCAAAATATGAACGCATGCAGACGTCTCCTTCAAAAGCTACAACTCATGCCTTCGCTCGTGTATCAAGTCCGTTCATCACGAGCATGGCAGACATGTCCAATTCGTGGCAGTCGGAAAACGACAAAACGGAAGAAAAAGAAAATGGCATTGTAAATGACTCCAACGATGAGAAGGATGAAAAACAGGGAGATAGTGAAAAACCTGAGCAGACTACAAGTAAAATGTGTGCTCTGGATTACCTCATTTCGAAAGTTCTCGTGGAGAGAATCGACGTGCCGTTTAAAGCTTGCAATGCGCAAATAAATCGTATCTACCGAGGTGAATGCAAAGGTAGGCTACGATTGGTCGATCTGATTGAACTCCAGGTAGAAGCTAGTCTAAAAGCCTGACAACTTAAAGATAACGATCTCCACTGACTTTCAGAAAAATGTTCTCATTAATATTTCAATTCTTTCGTATTATAGAATGCATTTGCATTATTATTAGTATCACGTATGTTGCCATTAGTACTGGCTCTGTATATCCTACATTTCTGAGTTGCTTTAAGATCATTTATTTCATAAACAAGGTACTGACTGGCCGCCATCACATTGACACTGCCGACGTTGTATTGATTTTGAAAGTATTCCTTTACCTTATGGAGGATCTTCTAATCTCTGTAGTCATTGATTAACTTTTAAGAAGAAATTTGTTTGTCACATTTCAAAACCTGTTTCTCGTTAATGTTGTTTTTGTGTATGTAATGACTAATTTGAAGTAGAGAGTTGTGTCAGCCCTCGAAATTGGCCACGGCTCTTGGCAATGCCGCCGTAAAAGATCTTGTATAATTGGTTTGAAGCCATAGTGTACTGCCGCAAATTATAAATATATTGTGCAGTATGCTTCTTTACATGAAATGTCTGTTGTAGCCAGAAAACGATTTAGTGACTGAAGTTTGTGACGTCGTAAATTTTACGGGTTTCTGGGTTATAATGTGTTTCAACTATTAACATGGGTATAGAAACACGAGTATAGAAAATCTATATATATAGCTTGTAGCTCAAGCCTGGAAATAATTATTTTGGTTGAGCTGGTCAAAATGTCCAGCATCGGTCAATTTGTGCCAGACATTAAAGAAAATGTTCCTGACACATAATTTAATATGCTCAATTTAAACAAAATACACTATTTAGTTTTTATTATGTATGCTTTTTCGTTATTCTTCACAATTTATTCAGCAGACACAAGCTGCATGATGCTGACTTTATACAGAAATGTTATTTTTACGAAAAGTCAAAATATAAATGTCAGACAAAATTACCAACACAATTAACTTTGTGACTGTCAAATCTTCAAAAATAACAAATTTGTCCTGGTCAATGTCCTTGACCAACCACTTATTTCCATGACCAACCACTTATTTCCATGACCAACCACTTATTTCCAGGCTTGTAGCTATCATGTATTATGATAATTTATTGGAAATTATATACATAATATATATGACTGTTTCAACCCATGCAATTAAGAATGTCCACGGCAAAATAAATGCTGTGGAGAAAGTGTCAACGGCAATTTGAGTGTTCACACGTTTCCAACTCTGAGTTTGTTAAAAAAAAAAAAATAATAATAATAATTGTAATTATATATCTTGAAAAAATATTAGTCGTGGCAAAAAAAAATGCCGCGTGAACGAAACTCCGCGGCAGTAACCACGGCATTGCCCATTGACGAGAGGCAATTTCGGGGATGCTGTTTCTGATAAACAGTTTTAAGAAAATCGTTCCTATGACATTGAATAGCTTTAAAATAATACAATACTTAGATTCTAGAATAACGTTAGAAAAAGGGTGAGAGTAGTTGATTCTCGGTTATACTGAATGAAATATTTTGTGTGTGTGTATTTGTGAGTGTAACTATATAACCTATGGCGTTCAGTATAAGCGTTTAATGTGTTTAGAATAGGCTATTTAAGATTATTCTTTGTCAGACAGTGCAAAAATAGCTGGATAACGATAAATGTATTTTTGAAATCTGAATTCTACTTGCCCAGATAAATTTTAAATGCGATATTTGAAATGTTGTAGATGTGAATAATTTGTAGATTTATAAACATTTGAAAATGAATATTTTGATAATCGAAGAAAAACTTGTCATTTCATTTTTATTTTTATTTTTTTTGTATTCTACAAATTATTATCTTTTTTTTTTCTTTTAAAAATATTTATTGGTATAACAACAATAATAGCAACCCCTGCAATTAAGAAAATGTCCACGGCAAAATAAATGCTGTGGAGAATTCTGAAATGGTGTTCACGGCATTTTCCACTGCAATTTTTGCGTAAAATATACTTTATTTTTAAGAATAAGAAAATGATACTTTGAAAAAAAAAATTTGATCGTGATAAAATAAAAGTGCCGCGGAGAATGAAAAACTCCGCGGATTTGCTGATTGCCGCGGGCATTTTCAGGGGTTGTAATAGCAAATGTCTACACTCGAGCAGATTAGAACTATGGAAGAATTACGATAATTCAGTTTGGTTGAGTACTTCATACGAATGTACCATTCAAGTGACCATATTAGAATTTATTACGTTTGTAGTGACGAAATTAATGGACGGTGATCGCTAGACTGGTTTTGGGCTTAATGTTGAACCCAGTGAATATGTTGAGAACCTGTCAAAGCGCTTGATAGCGCCTGCGAACTCTTGTTCGTTGTAAATGTTGCTATAGCTGTGTTTATGAAATGTGTGACACCGGTTGTTTGCGTAAATAAAGTATTTATTTAAATCGGTCCTTTTATTTAATGTGTTTTGTTGTTTTAGGCTTAACATAAATGTTTGTTTTTTTCTGGAAATCCGACCCTATCATGGCAACAACGGTTGATCCAAATAAATACTTTTAAAGGTCTATTTATTTAATATTTCTATTCATCTTTTTGGTTGGAATGGCGTTATAATTTCTTACTTTTGTTTTGGTATGCAGTCCTTGAACTTCACATCATTTTGCGACGGCAATTTAGTACAAATAATAACAAATACACCATGATTATAAAAATGCTGTTGCAGGTCAAGTTTGCGACGGCACTGCAGGCCTGGAAATAATAATTTTTGCTCTGCTTGTCAAAATGTCCAACATCTTTCAATTTGTGCCTAATATTAAAGAAAATGTTTCTGACATACAGTTTAATATGAACAATTTAATCAAAATACACAATTTAATTTTTATGATATATGCTTTTTATTATTTAATTCTTCACAATAATGTATTCAACAGACACAAGCTGCATGAAGCCGACTTTATACAGAAATGTAATTTTCACCATAAGTTAAAACATAAGTGTCAGACAAAATGACCGACACTATTAACTTCGTGACTGTCAAAAATTTGTTCTGGTCAATGTCCTTGACCAGCCACTCATTTCCAGGCTTGCACTACTGATTGCCGTCGCGAATTTCGAGGGCTGGGTATGTAAATTAATACTAATATTACTATATGCTATTTGGCCAAAGAAAATTCAGTAATACTTTTTTAGGTCCGTTTTCTGAAACAGACATCATTTTAGGCCTTACTGGTTTTTTAAATGGCACCCTGTGATTTTGTGCAGACCTGGTGGCTACTTTTTATTTACGCGAGAAATAATCTTATTTTATTTTATTGAATTAAATTATTTTTGTAATGTCACTTGTAAATTTATTTTAATGATTTTGATTGAAATGCATCAAATAACGGTTCTTCCCGTATACTAAATTTCTCACTTGGGATTTTATATGAGGGACGGGGTACGGGTCAGAATTAATGAATATTCAGGTACAATTCACTAATGTCCCTGGTGGACATTTTTGTGACTCATGAATAGTTCACGAAGGACTTTATGACTTTTAGTGTAATAGCTAGCCAGGATTCAAGGGTATTCCTTATTCAGTTATACTTTATTAATATTCCTAGTAGACATTTTTGTGATTCATGAATAGTTCATGAAGGACTGATGACTTGGCATAATGGGTAGCAAGGAATTCATGATATACTTTTAGTACAATGAATAAATAGTTTGAAAGTCTTTGGTATTGAAAGAACAAGCCAAAAAAAACAGGCTAATCAAAACATTTGGGTAAACCATAAATTGGTTATGCAAACAAATTCAACCCCTGCAATTAAGAAAAAGTCCACTACAAAATAAATGTTGTGGAGAAATAGTGTCCACTGCAATTTTAGCGTAAAATATACTTTATTTTTAATAATTAAAAAAAAAACATTTAATTTTTTTTTTATTCACCTCATAAAAAGTGCCGCCGATAACGAAAAACTCCACGGCATTGCAGAATGCCGCGGACAGTTTCATGGATTGTAAATTTAGGAACCTACTTATAAATTATGACTTTGTAAAAGATGACCGCGAAGGAAAAATTGTTTATGTAAAATTGGAACCTGCACAAAGTACGTGAGAGTGTAATTATCGTTAGCGCAATTTTCACAGGCTTGAATATTATGTGTATCTGCCAGTGATGGGGTAAAATATTACATACTCTACGGTGCAAAACTTGTTTTGTCGGCATAATTACAATTATTTCACGTTAGGTTTATCTTTCGCATTTCTTTCTCTCTTCCGGTGAGGCATTAAACAAAATTATGGACGGTTGATATATATTACGTTTTAAGCATTGTATGTTTAACGACACACCAGCACAAAAAATAAACATCGGCTGTTGGGGGTCGTTTTAAGTAAATAATAAAGAAAATACGTAACAAACAATTTAAACGAAAATATATAATTGGCAGTTTGAAAAGAAAAATGCTGTCATCCTGACAAATTAAGTATATTGTGTAACTAGAACTAGCCATCTTAGCAATGGTTACATAATGTACGCAGAGGTTTACCTGACAAATTAAGTATATTGTGTAATTAGAACTAGCCATCTTAGCAGAGGTTTACCTGATAAATTAAGTATATTGTTTAAATAGAACTAGCCATCTTAGCAATGGTTACATAATGTACGCAGAGGTTTACCTGATAAATTAAGTATATTGTGTAACTAGAACTAGCCATCTTAGCAGAGGTTTACCTGACTTTTATAAAAGAGGCGTCCCTGGGACTCACCTGTTTCTTTTCTGATGGTCCTAACCTAAAACCTGTGGGTCCACAATTTAGTCAAGTTGCAGAAAACAGGTTTTGCATTAAGAAAAAATATTTAATCTATTTTAATTTTTATTTGTTTTAAATTATTTTTTGTGGCACTAAAATGTCCTAGTACACCCTCCACCCACCCTCTGTTGTTTATTCACGACTGAGTCGATTATATAACCAAACTAGTTTAGATACGAATCCCACGGGGACTTAGCGTCTCTGATTTTGGGGGTCCAGATGACATTTTATTGCGTCCTTTATGCATGTTTTGCGAATTCGGTAATTCCATACGTAATTTGTCTCTCTGACTTTGCTATTTTGTGTTCATTTAAAGATGGCGTTCCTTTAAATTTTACAAAAACAAAGTTGTGCCGGTTTTCTAACACTGTTTCTCTTGACATACTGTGCAGGAAATGATGCCAACCATGGTCATTTATTTTGTGGTGCGTTCTGGTGTTTACTGTTCACGAGTTGGGATAGTATTTCAGTTATTCAAAACAATTATAACTGCGGCTCAAAATTATTAAACCATATAATTTATTCATATATGGATATACTCGCAAAAATATGCTCTTTATATAATGTGTGCTATAGGAAGATTTACTTCTATTACGTTTATTTCAATGTTGCTAATTTCAACCCCTGCAATTAAGAAAATGTCCACGGCAAAATAAATGCTGTGGAGAAATAGTGTACACGACATTTTCCACGGCAATTTTAGCGTTTACACGTTTCCAAATTTTGCGTTTGCTAAGGGAAAATGTTTTAGTCCGCGACAAAAAAAAGTGCCACAGCGAATGAAAAACGCAGCAATCTCCATGGAATTGCCGATTGCCGCTGGCAATTCCAGGGGTTGAAATTGTAATTACCAAAAACTGTTTGCCTGATAGGTGACATGTTTATTTTTACGACGTCAATACGACTTTCCGGGTGATTAAAACTCGTTCACCGTTGGTGAATTAATTAACATGGTGTGGTAAACACGAGAAAAAAATGGAACGCAGCATGAGATGCCAACTTGTCCATTTAATGTGATAGATTACGTTCGTTGAGAACGTGGAACATGGTCATACCGGTTTTTACACGCCTAGACATATAATATATAATACTCTATGCATGTTTTAGCGTAATTAAGTTAAATATTATACATTAAGATTAGAAAGTGAAAATGTTGATGACATAGATATATAATGTTATACATGAGCTTATTGTGATGCGCATTTAAATCTTTAGAAAGATCAATGACTACTCGAGTTGGAGAACGCTAAATATATTCATAATTGTTCTATAAATACTTGAGTTTATTATGATATATTAAGACCAGTCACAACTTGAGTTGTGACAGTGTTGAACATACGTAAAATTATTCTATTAAAAATGCATGTATGTAAGTTAATTGTGAACATCATTAAGAAATTATTTGAGTTGTGACAATGTTGAACATTCTTATCATGTTATAACTACTTGAGTTTGTTTTGTCATTACCTATAGTTATATGAGTTGATAATGTTGAAACTGTGTTAATAATTACCTTTAACATACTGTAGTTGAGTTTATTACAATATATGTTAAGCCATGTCACTACTTTAGTTATGGCATTGTTGAACATTCATATAACATTGTTGTAACGAAACTTGAGTTTATTATTTTAAGATCAGTCACTATAGAGATAACACTGTTAAACATGCTTATAATTATGTTGTAATAAAAATAATACTTTAGTTTATAATAATAAATGTTAATATTCGTTACTTCTTGAGTTATAACAGTTAAACATTCTTATAATTATTCTTAACAAATTTTAATTGATACGATAGTACTAGTATACTTTACTGTGCAATGAGTTAGGTTTAATTGATACGACAGTACCAGTCTACTTTATTGTGTAAAAAGAGCCAAATTTAATTGATTCAATAGTACCAGTATACCTTAATAGGTAAAAAGAGCCAAATTTAATTGATACGATAGTGCCAGTGTACCTTACTGTGTCCGAAGAGCCAAATTTAATTGATAGATAGTATCAGTATGCCTTACTGTGTTACAAGAGCCAAATTTAATTGATACGATAGTACCATTATATCTTACTATGTAAGTTAGGTTTATTTATAAGACAGTACCAGTCTACTGTATAACAATATCTAGGCTTAATTGATAAGACAGTACCAGTCTACTTTACTGTATAACAAGATCTAGGTTTAATTGATAAGACAGTACCAGTCTACTGTATAACAAGATCTAGGTTTAATTGATAAGACAGTACCAGTCTATTTTACTGTATAACAAAATCTAGGTTTTAATTGACACTACAAGTATTCTACACTGTTTAACAGGAGCTAGGTTTTAAATGACAATACCAGTATACTTTACTGTGTAATGAGTTAGTTTTAATTGATATGACAATACCAGTATACTCTACTGCGTAACGAAAGCTTTGTGTGTTTTGTACCAGTTTGTTTGCCAGTAAACACCTCTTGCCATGAGTGTATATCGTTGTTACATATTTGACCACATCTTGCCATGTTTTGACCTACAGATTACGTTACAGGCTTGGTATTAGGTCGGAGAACAGTAGAGCTAAACGTCACGTAGTTTCCTTTTAAAGCTGTAATATATTGAATATTTATACTATTTAGCCTGTTTGGGTGTGTGTGTTTTTTTTCAAATGTTCAAGGCGGATCTAGCTTTGTCGGTAAAGTGTTCGCCTTAGATGATTTGGTCGTAGGTAGTATCAGGGCCTGATTTATAAAGGGCAAAATAAGTTGCTCCAGGCCGCCCCCCCCACCCTTCCAGAGGGTCTGCCAGACTAAGGACTTCCTTTATTTAAAAAATGTAATAATTATAAAATTATTTCTATTCAACAATTTTAATTTTTTTTATTTATTTTTTATTTGTCATGTAATTTAATTTGTATGTTGAGCCCACCACCCCCGGTCTATATCCGGCCCTGCGTATGGCCGAATCCCCTTGGTGGACTCATTTTCTGATTAGGTTTATTCCCGTCTAAACTAGTGCCCCGAGTCTGGACGGGATTTGGTTAGTCAGGGGCGTAGGGGGCGCCCACCCATAAATTATTTATGTATCCACCCTATTTAGAAATTATTTAGTTATACATAACTTTTTAACAGTAATATATTTATATATAAAGTGAAGTCGTACCAAGCTCTAGCGATCGCTACACATAACTCTGCGTTTAGTATTTTTATTTCTTCCTTAATTACATTTGCTTTAACTTTAGGAAGAGTATTTATGTAGTATATATTTATGTTTTGTTCTTAACTTTCAAGAATCCGAGGAATCGAGATCATATTATTGCCTCTCCCCTCCCCCTCCCCACCCCCCTCAAATGGATTTTCTGGATTCGTCATTGGATAAATCGTCGCTGCGTTGACGAAAGGGCGAATATGTAATTTTGACAAATGACGTAATAACGTTTTTAAAATATGACGTCCCATTGATTTGCCTTGTCTAAAATTAATTAACTAATTAAAGGAGTGAAAAATAAAGTTGTTATTTTCAGAATCAAAACCTACGTCCCTAGAAACGTGAAACATCATTTTATGTCAATTTATAAAATTTGGAATATTCGCCCCTTCGTCAGAACATTTGTATAAAATACTTCTTTTTAATTATAAGAGGCAAATACATCTAATATTAATATGTTGTCTGTTTATTCATAATGCAGTAAAACTTTATTATCTCGAAATTTAAGTCGAGAATCCTAAGCAGTGGTCCGAACAAATCTTAGTTGGTTTGTCATATCAGATTCATTATATAGGGAATAGTCAACAGTTTCTAGTGTTTGTGGTATTATTTACAGTTCAAGATACACGGTAATTCAATATTTAAATATTTCCTAAATTAGTAGTTCAAGATAAGCGTTATAATCATTGATAGTTTTAAATAGCATGTATTAGTATTTCTAGATATTGAAGTTTGACTTTTAATTTTGTGATAATCATTATTAGTTTATTATTTACAGTTCAAGATACACGGTAATTCGATATTTGAATATTTTGTAAATCAGTAGTTCGAGATAAGCATTATAATCATTGATTGTTTGAAATATCATTTATTAGTTCTTCGAGATATTGAAGTTTGACTGATTAATGTTTTATTATTTACAGTTCAAGATACACGTTAATTCGATATTTGAATATTTTGTAAATCAGTAGTTTGAGATAAGCGTTATAAATATCATGTATTAGAACTTCGAAATACTGGTTTGAATTAATTTTGTGATAATTAACTTTTTTATTTATTTTTTTTAAATAATAATTTCTATCTTTTTTTTTCTTTTTTCTTTTAAGATTCTATCTCATAACGTTCTTCCATTCTAAAAACTCACAAGCTTTTATTTACCTTACTTTACCTATTTTCCATACAACATAATATTTGATTAGTTACGTCGTTTAAACTACTTTCTGTACAACATATATTTATTTAGATAAACCGTCAAATAATAATGACAAAACATGTTCACGACATGGTGAGATATATCCTGAAGAAACGTTGACGGATTGAATATAGCATGGACGAAATATGTGTTTGTTTTCATTGTTGATATTTTGCTGAATGGTGTGTGTGTGGATGTGCTTGATGTTGTAATACAGCATTGATCCTGTTTCTGTTCGATTTATGAGTATATTATTACTGTTATTATTAATCAGTATTGTAAGTTATTTTTAAAGCGCCATATTGTAATATACTTAGTTAATAAATGGACTATAGCGTATCTTATGCTGGATTTTGTTGTTTGTGTTATTTTCTAATACCTGGTATTTACACAATTTATTTATTGAGTGATTTATTTAAGGTGGGTTTTTTTTTTCAAGAATTATAAAATAAAATTAAATATTAAGATATACATTATATTTGAAGATATAAAGTAGTGAGAAATACACTATATTTAAAAATATAAAGTATTAAAAACTATATTTGAAAATATAAAGTGTTGAGAAACACTATACCGTATTTGAGAAATACACTATAATAAATTTTGAAAAGATAAAAGTATTAAGAAATACACTATATTTGAAAATATAAAGTATTGAGAAGTGCACTATATTTGAAAATATAAAGTATTGAGAAATGCACTATATTTGAAAATATAAAGTATTGAGAAATGCACTATATTTGAAAATATTAAGAAATACAGTATATTTGAAAATCTTAAAGTATTAAGAAATACACTATGTTCGAAAATATAAAAAGTATTAAAAATACACTATAATATTATTAGAAAAAAAAGTATTGAGAAATGCACTATATTTGAAAATGTAAAGTATTAAGAAATTTATTATATTTGAAAAGAATGTATAGAGAAATTCACTATATTTGAAAAGATAAAGTATTGAGAAATGCACTGTATTTTTAAGATATAAAGTATTCAGAAATTCACTATATTTGAAAATATAAAGTATTGAGAAATGCACTATATTTGAAAATATAAAGTATTAAGAAATACATATTTGAGAGCAATCTAATTTATGTATTGATTTATTTGTTTAGGCCTCATTTATCGAAACCTTCCGTGAACGTGACAGATGTTCTTTTACTTCCTGCACTATTTCAAATATTTCAAACAAGCACTAACTCAGGTTAGCTTAGGATTCATTGCTGGAAAAAAATATGAATACATTAAAAATGCCTGAGAACGTTAGTAAATAGGGATGCAAGTAAAAGCTTCTTAGGGGCAGAAACTGGCTAATCCAATGTTTGACTTCATACTTGCTCCTAAATCGCATTTGATTATTAATTAAAAACTCCAGTTTTAATGTGTTTTCAAAATACATTATTATTAGGCATACGTACCAGTAGCGGATCGGGGGGGGGGGGGGCTTAGTAAATGTTTGTCATCATAAAGGCATTTTCTTCTTTTAGTGAAATTAGGCCAGATAAAAAAATAATACTTGTTTAGCGTCCCCGCCCGACCTGAGATGTAGGGTTTTATGTAGCTCAAATGGTAGAGTGTCCGCCTGTGAAGCTGCCGGTCTTCGGATCGATTCTTTTCAGTGGATCCATTTGCAGTTTGAGCTATTTTCCGTTCCAGTCATTGGTCCACATCTGGTTCATCAAAGGCCGTGGTATGTGATGTCCTGTCTGTGGGACAGTGGATATAAAATACCTCTTGCTGCTTATCGGTAAGACTAGCTTATGTGGCGGCAGCGGGTTTCATTTAAAACATATGTATGAATGACTATATGATTGACGTCCAATAGCCGATGATAAAATAAAAATCAATGTGGTCTAGAGGCGTCATTAAATAAAACAAACTTTATTTTTATCTATAACACACAACGGTGATAGAGTCCGCTAAGCATTCGGTCGTTGATCAGCCACATATATTAACCGCATAATATAGTCGCGTATTGACTTAACCCAGTTCAAGAGGTGTTCAACAGGTTCGCTGTCGTCGAGTCCATTTATTATTCCATAATGTTTTCTTTTATGTTAACAACCTCACCGGAGCACATTGATTTATTATTTATCGGCTATTGGATGTCAAACATTTGTTAATTCTGATACGTAGTCTCTAGAGGAAACCCGCTACCGCTACATAGGCTAATCTTTCTTATTGGTTGGTTTATTGTACTTAGTTTTGTGTATATATCCATTTAAGGTTCAAGCACGCTGAACTGGATACACAGCTCAGCTTCCTGTGTTGTTTGTCCAGGACAGCGGTTAGTGTTAGTAGCTCAGCTTCCAGTGTTGTTTGTTCAGGACAGAGGTTAGTGTTAGTAGCTCAGCTTCCAGTGCTGTTTGTCCAGGACAGAGGTTAGTGTTAGTAGCTCAGCTTCCTGTGTTGTTTGTCCAGGACAGAGGTTAGTGTTAGTAGCTCAGCTTCCAGTGTTGTTTGTCCAGGACAGAGGTTAGTGTTAGTAACTCAGCTTCCTGTGTTGTTTGTCCAGGACAGAGGTTAGTGT
>JAULBS010090045.1:0-17567 GCA_032355785.1 Symmetromphalus regularis | reverse complement strand
CAGCCCCGGGGGGGTACGGCGGTGGGTGAGGGCATGACAGAATAAAGTAAAGTCTCTAGAGCACATTGATTTCTATCTTATCATCGGCTATTGGACGTCAATCATATGGTCATTCTGACATATATATTTAGAGGAAACTCGCTGCCGACACATAGGCTACTCTTTTCGATAAGCAGCAAGGTATCTTTTATATGCACAGTCCCTCAGACAGGACAACACATACCACGGCCGTTGATGGACCAGTAGTGGATTACTGGTTGGAACGAAAAATAGCCGGAACTGAGAAGGATAAATCTGACGACCGACCGGCTCACACGCTACCGTTTGAGCTACTGACTCTGGATTAGAGCCAGTATCGAAATTAAAAATCCAATGCCTTGACTGAAATTTGATGACAACAATGAGTCCGATGACGTAACAACCACACCTACGGGTTATATAAATTTTAATTCCTATAGTTCCGTACAGGTCTTGCTATCGAACTCATGGCTTCTAGGGACCGAGATCAAATCTCAGTCGAGACATGGTATTTTTAATCTCAGAACTGATTCCAACCCAGTGCTCCGCAAAGATCAAGGGGATTGGTGTATGCCACTTCCATCGACATGTGGTGTCCTGTCTGTGGGAAAGGGCAAATAAAAGATCCCTTGCTGCTAATTGGAAAGAGTAGCCTAGGTGGCGGTAGCGGGTTTCCCTTGATGGCAGAGAGTCGCAAAATAAACCCCATAATATTATGTCTAACACATAAAAGCCGTTGAATAAAAACAATGTGCTGGGGTGTCGTTAAACAAAGACTCCTTATATGAGAGCACTTTAAAAAGGATAACGATATACATAAAATAGATAAGTTAACCACAACACACAAAATTAATAACGAATCAAATGTCACAATGACATAACGAAAAGGTATAACGTATTCACTACATAACTCCATTTAGAAATACAAAATAACATTTATGTGCATTTAACTTCGAGTAACTGAATGGTAGCTTCATGAATGATAATGTCATGGCATTCTTGTAACTATTTCTTCAAATAGAAACAACATATACCAAGAAAGACATAAAACCACGTATATCCACAACAATATTACATGCACGCACACAAGGAAAGCCTGAAGATTAATCGGTATACTAAATCTTGTCTTGTTAAAAAATAAAGACATACCAATTTGAATATACACTAAATCTGAACAACAAAACATCATTTCAAAAACTATTTTATACTCCACCGACGTTGGCATGCCATTAAATCCAATATCAGGACCATGTCAGCTTTTCTTTTCCAAAGACAATTTATGAACTGTATGTTCCCAAACCAATGTACTTCATACGACATAACAAACATTTTGCCATTTTATTTTACACACTCTATACGTTTTTACTACGTGCGTTAAAAGCTGATTGTATCTTCCCCACACGATACATTTATTTTATTATCGATACAATGACAATATACATAACTAATTCATGTACGTCGATACGTGAAATGACTCCTCGCTTGCAAACTTTGATTTCTATTGCAGGCAACAGACGAGATTTCAATGACATTTACAAAAGAACAAATGGAGCAATACAAGATTTGAATAACAGTCGGTACCACGATCGTAAATCGATTTTCAATCTGCACGTGTAAAGCATAGATAAGAGGCAGGTTTCATTAAACGAAAGGGGCAGCGAGTGTTATTCAATAGACAAAAGCCGGATCACAAAAAGGCCAGCCCATCAAACATTTCCCAATACATTTGGCGCATACCAGAGGCCAGGTAATAGTAAAATGTATTCCAAACATACACGCCCCTTTACAACAGACATTGACAGAGATGACGTCCAAACACAGGCCACAACAGTATCCAGTACATATTTAGCTCAAACACAGCCTGAAGGAGAACCGCTGAATAAAGAACCCATTGTTGATAGTCAAAGATACATATTACCAGACCAGTATTGGTTGCAGCGAACTAAAGAAAACAATAGAGGTGATGGTAATACGTTTAAACCAGGAAATGTTGAACGCGAAACTAAACAAAGTAATCTCTTGTACAGGGACGTAGGAAATAGTGACATTATTGGACTAGGTAGTAACATTAATTTTTCCAATACTGGAGTACAAAGACATAACGAATCTGTTGTTCCATTACAAGCAAACCCAATACCTAACAGCTCTAGAGTATCTAGAATCTCAGATGCAACTGGTAATACAATCAGGGATACTGTTGAGAGAACAAGCAGTAGCAAGTCAAGACCATACAGTGCCAAATCAGCAAGTACATGCAATGAAAGAGTAAACCTAACTTGTAGAACAGGCAGCAAAGAACGACCATACAGCGCCAAACAGGAAGATTCTTCTAATGTTAGGGAAACATCAGCAACATATCGTATTGGGGATTTAACAAGATACGGACCATCCATTTTGAGACAGGACTATAACATAAACGATGAATCGAAAGGAAAATCAAGACGCATTAGTGACTTAGATCCTGTACCCCATTCTTGTTGGTCACGACCATCATCGGGTGTCAGGGGTGCTTCATCTTCCAGACCTTCATCGGGTGCTAGGGCTGCCTCTTCTCGACCATCATCGGGTGCTAGGGCTGCCTCTTCTCGACCATCATCGGGTGCTAGGGCTGCCTCTTCTCGACCATCATCGGCTGTGAAAGGTTTTTCGTGTTCTAGACCATCATCAGGTGTTAAGGGTGCTTATTCTCCATCAACCAGTGCAAAGATTGTCGAGCCCAAAAGGCGTTCCTCGTTTTTTACGGTCGTGGACACAGTTGCAAAAATACGCCATTGGAGCAAGCAGAAGTTCCGTAACCGAAAAAGGATACGAGAGATTACCGAGCAAAGCGGCAATGCGCCCAACGACACCAACAAACTTATGAGAAGATCAAAGGCTATTTTAGCTAAACAAGCACAAGAGATGGAGGAGGAACAGGAAAGGGAGAAAATTGTAAGTTTATTATTTTTATATACAACTATTCATGTGCAAACTATCTTAATATTAACTATTATAAACATGTTTAGAAACTTTTAATTGATTATTTATAGACTAACATTAAAATTAGTGCCCAAGTCATAATCTTATTTTTAACCAATTAAATGCACTGTTATAATACGAAATGAGTGACTTAGACACTTTTATCCAAAATGGCAGCTAGGATTCTCATTTTATAGAACACACACACACACACACACACACACACACGTCCTAATATAAGAATACATAATTATAAATAACGAGTTTTAAAGTTATATTGTAATTATCGCTTGTTAATGTACATATCGATTATAAACTTCTATTGACACGCACTTGGTGACACTATCCATCAACAATGAAAAACGTCAATATTGCTAACAATGAATTGTTAAAGTACTTCTATTATTCAAAATGTATGCTTCAGAAACAAATGTCATTTTCTCATCGGAGATTGCATTTTTGTCACGGTTATCTGAAAGAATTGTTCGAGCACGTAAAGCATTGACATAATATTGATATCAGTAATTGATACTCTGTCAGTATTGACTTTCCGTAGTGCTGTTTATTTCATTCACTTACTGACTTTATTGACGTTGTTAAGGCGAGTGAAACAAAACATAATAAAAATACATATATACATATTTAGATTGATAATTTCCAAAAGTCAAATGTAGTTAAAACAGGAACCACTTGGCGGTCTGGTTGAAGTTGGGTTCAAGTGAGCCTCAGTGGTCCTGTGGTAGAACATTGGACTCTCAAGCTGAAAACAGTAGTTCAAAACCCGCTGAATTTTGGCTCACAGTTGACTACGAGTCAAATTACAATTTTTTTTACATCACATAGCCGATGATTAAGAAATCAATGTCCTGTAGTTGTGTCGTAAAAAAAAAGTTGGCTTCATTTTACATCACTGCATTTGATCTTACGCGTCATTGCTACTGTTGGTCTTAGTGATACGAGTGATTGACACACAAACAATTTACGTTGCTCCGAAAATCGATCTTCATAACGAGTTAATTCTGGATTAACACAATAATATTTACATTAACGTTAAGAAAGAAAAAAAAAAAAAATTAAAAAACAAACATCTGTGAGTAGCAGTAAATCAAGATGGTGCTAAGATTAAAACAATGTAATCAATCTTTGAAAGGAGTTTTCTCCGATACATTTTTCATTATTGGACATTAATCTGAAAAGGATAATTCTCAAAGTGATAAAGAAAGTTCATACATTATTCTCCCATAATTATGGCAGGATACAGCCGCTTCTCGCCATCATTTTATATTTTTCCTTCTAACATGCATTTATGAGTTTAGATCAGTTAACCATCGGCTTTTCTCCAACTCTCTCACTAACTTCAACTAACTTCAACAAAGTTCAAGTCAAAATTGCTAGCGAGCACTCTCTAGATTATATATATATATATATAGTATCTTATTTTTTTCTTGCATTAAAAGTTAACTTTTTGTTAGCGACACCATGAATTAAAAACCGGCCCCGATGGAACTGAGATCAAATCTCCGTTGAGGCATGGCGTTTTTAATCTCGATACCTGTTTCAACCAAAAGTGATTACTCCTCAAGTCTCAGTGAGTAGGTTTACACCGCTTGCACTGACCACAGCTGGTTTATCAAAGTCCGTGGCATATGCTGTCCTGTCAGTGGGAAAACACATAAAAAATGCCTCGCTGCTAAACGGAAAGAGTAGCCTATGTGACATTAACTGGTTATCTCTGAGTACTCAGCAAAGCTCAATGGGTAGGTGTACACCACTTATACTGAACAGTGCTCCATTACTGGTTTATCAAACACCGTGGTTTGTGCTATCCTGTCTGTGGGATAATGCAATTAAACAAGTCCTTGCTGTTTATCGATAACGGTAGAAGCATTAATGAACCGGCAACGGGTTTCGTCTCTCCAACTAACATTAACCTCAGTTTTGTATATACAGCACGGAAAGCCGGGTTGTGTGCCCTGAAGAGCATGATTGAACCTTAGTTGGATATAAGAGGGAAAATAAGTACAACCAATCAGAAACGTTTGGGATGTCGTTTGAATTTCATTGCCATTTACTCGGTGTATCTACTCCGGCCTCGGTGGCGCAGAGGTTAAACTGTCGGTCTCACGGCTGGTAGGTACTGGGATCAAATCTCAGTCGAGGTATGGGATTTTTAATTTCGATACTGGCTTTAATCCAGAGTGAGTGCTCTGTAATGCTCAATGGGTAGATGCTAGACACTTACACCGACCAGTGGTCCACAACTGGTTTATTCAAGGCCGTGGTATGTGTTGTCCTGTCTGTAGGAAAGCGCACATAAAAGATCCCTTGCTGCCAATCGGAAATAGCCTATGTGGCGGTAGCGGGTTTCCTCTAAAGATCACGAGTCACATAATACCATATGTCAGACACCTAATAGCCGCTGAATAATAAAAAAAACACGTTAAACAAACAATGCTTTCCTTTCTCTGTATTTACAGAACACAGTGATCAAACAATGGCCATTGTGAAGTATTTTTAAATATTGTTATCAGTCTTATAACACACATCGATATTATTATCCGTCATGCCTGTCGTGCTGATTAATTAATTAATCCAGTTGTACAATTCTGTGTGTGCCGAAATAAAATCCATATGAACCTGCTCGATCATAGTTAATATCATACAACAGAAATAGATCCGTGGGTGGGTGGGGGGAGGGTCAGAGTGTTTAAACAGCATTTGGTCACAAGTTTTATTTTCTTCCCATTATAATGTAGTCGTATATAAATTTAAATCCATACAAGGTTAATTTTTAAAAAATTGTTCTAAACCTTACACTTCCAATTTTTCTGTATCCGCCCCTAATCGAAACCATAGGGGTAGTGTGTTTAAACTGCCTTTGGCCACACATTTTAATTTTCACCTATTATAATTTGATCGTATGTAACTTTGGATCCATCCCATGTTAAAAATCTCTAAATATTTTGAACACCCTTCCAATCTTCTGTATCCGTCGTTGCACGAAATCTGGGGTGGGGGGTATAGGGTGCTTAAACTGCGTTCGGCCATCAATTGTAATTTCCCCATTTTTTGTCTTATGTAGCTTTGAATCCATCCAATGATAAAATATTTTAACACTCTTTCAAAGTTTCTGTTTCCGCCCCTGTGTAACAGATCATGAGGGTTATGATTTCATACAATATTTCTGTCGGGTATGTGCAGTGGCGGAACGAGGCGAGAGCCCTAGGAGACCAGGCCCCCTAAGTGTTCCGATTTAAATAACATTAAGAATTTTTTTATTATTATTATCATTATTATTTTCTTTAAATATTTATATTTAACGTTAAATAATCTGGTGTAGCAGTTAATTACAAACCCCCTGGAAATCACAAACCCCCACTTGAAATTTCCTAGGAAATCACAGCCACCCTGGAAATCACAAACACCCCACTTGAAATTCCTAGGAAATCACAGCCCCCCGTGGAATTCACACCCCTGTATCCCTAACCCTAACCTATATATGGGTATGGGGGTTTGCGAGTTCCTAGGAAATCACAAGTGGGGTTTATGATTTACAGGGCGTGTGATTTCCTGCTACACCGGCATCATAATATTATTGGACCCTTAAATGGATTTTCTGGATCCGCCACTGATGTGTATCATAGTTACTATCACAGTACATAATCTATGTACGTGAAACTCTTAATAATAATCATTGTTATTACTTCATACATTTTTATCTCGGATGTGGTATCGTAGTTACTGTTATCATAGTAACTGTCATCGTACAGTGTGTATTTACATAACATTCTTATTAACAGATTCAATGGCGTTATGTTTTCATACAGTTTTCATTTAGTATGTGTTTCAAATGGTATAGCGGATTATTAGCGGATTTATTCTTTGGGATGTGTGAAAATGGAAAAAATGGATCTGAAAGACAAAACAATTATCGTCTTCAAAACACTATCTCAGCACAAGACAAAGTTGAATGGAAGTTTAGCTTTCGGATGTTAGGGAATAACACGTTTTAGTTGGTTTAAGTGGCACGAAAATTAACATCACTATGATTATGTATCTAAATAAATTATATATCAAGTTCTAAACCCTATCTGTGATAAGGTGGAGGCCATGTGAAGTTCCAGCAAAGCCATTACGCTTCTTAGCGTGTAACCTGTGATTAACAAAAAGGTAATGTTTTTGATAATTCATTGAATAAGCTTACCCATCATTCCATAAAGCCACTCATGGGAGATCGGCAGTCCTCCTACAGACGGTCAAGAAGGGATGACGTTGTCTTTTGTCATTCTCATAATTTTATTGGTCATACTTTACACGCACATTTCTATTTTGAAGAATCATTCACCTCAGTGTAGACTGACAGTGCGACATATTTTGATGGTCTTCATCTACAACTTGAAATAATGCATTTTGCAGTAAATATCTGGTGCAATCAGTTCAATTTCACATTTAATTTGAGTGTTTACGAAAAACTGGTTTTTATAATCTATTTTTCATTCATAATATATATTGAATTTGTTTTTACTACATTCATAATTACTGTATTGTTTATTATGTATATTTAATCATTATATTAATCATAATTAATCATATTTTAAACCAGCTCTATACACTGATTTATTTTAAGTATTTTAAATATAATGTTGTGCTCAGGGGTTGTTCAACAAAAAATCAATCACCCAATTCATGTTTTATAAAACATCACCCACACTGTTCATATAGTTTAATAACAAATATACTATCTGCCCAACCACCGTAATCTTGCAAATTCGTGGCTATTAAATATTAGTAGCTTGAACTTAAGTCAAGGTAGAATAAAATTAATATGTCAACAATTATTGATACTAACATTATTAACATATATGTATATAAAATTATAATAAAAAAAAACCCAACAAAACTATTACCTACACTCTATACCAAAACCCTAACATTTTTTGTGTAACCGATATTCTATGCATTCTGTTGCACAATGGAATATTTAATAAAACATTCTTACTAAATAAAATATTTCACCCAATCAACAACAAAAAAACCAATGCAATTTTTCTGAAAGGCCCATACAAAATTCCAGACAATTGAAGTCTTCAGACCGCATTCATAGGCACCAAACCACTTAATTTTTTTATAAATAGGAGCCGAAATATATTTTAAATTTCCACTTAGTTAAACTAATCTATACTAATACAATACTTTAACCGCAACATCTTAAATAAATAACGTGTTTATAATGATTGCAGGATATGCACTAATTACTGTGCATAATTTTAGTACATGCATTTATCTAAAGCCACACAGCTGAACATCATAAGTGCTGGCAATATAATCTATTTTAACAATTACAGCGCAAAACTCGCACGTTTTGGTGGTACTGCAAGGTCATCAAGGCCGTGGTGAAGTTGGCGCTAGACATGCAGAAATTATCCATGCAAAAGACGGAACAGACACCGATCTCGGAAATGTATTACATAAACGTGGCCGGCCCGAGTATTCAAGAGGACGGTGCAGAGGATAATCAGATACTGTTCTTCGACAAATCGTGGTTTTCCAGAAAACGTGCTGTAAGTATAACAGTATATAAAACATTATCAGTGAAAATACAAATATCAAATATATATTACTATTAAACACAAAGTAAATCATTTACTTTAATACATGATTATGTAAAATCTAATTTTAACATTTCACATGACCCTTATTTTGCTTACAATTTAATTAACCTTACCTCATCACTAAGCTGTTGGGAATTAAAAGTCATGGTGATCTCTTACCGTGACGTCACAGTCCACGGTCCATGGTAAATAATCAGGTCGCATCACAATTGCCAAGTGTGAAATTCATGGCGTTACGGAAGTTGTTTTCCAAACATCATTTGAAATACACTAAACTTCCTTTATGACCATAACTCTTCATGAAGTATTTACCCAGCTAGAAGGCAAATTATTTCAAATAATGTTCTGAAAAAACAACAACAACAAAAACAAACAAACAAACAAACAAAAAACACACACAAAAAAACAACAACCTTTACTGCAACGCCGTTCATAGTTAAGCCATTGTGACGTAATCCAATTGTCACCATATGTCATTTGCATGAAATTGAAAATCTCACTGGGGTGGGGGTGGGGGTCGTGGATCCAACATAACAATAATGGTGTTTGATATAAGCTGAGAGTGATGTGAAACCTTATAATTATTATTAGTTATTGTTATTTTTATTATATTATCATTATTATTATTGTATCCCTATTATTCTCCCTATTTTCAGTCTGGATGAGACCCTGTTATATCCTTGAGCAATGTAAATAAATATACACTATTACAAACTACGTATGAAAATCAACACCAACATTTTAACAATAATGCCCAAATGTCTGTAATTATCATAAAATAGTAAATGTATAATTACGAACATTATTGTGTGTAAAAAAGACCCCCAAAAAACCTCCACCTTCACTGGAATGCTTTTATAGCCCATCCAATCCCAACAAGCAACCATATGCATTACATATATACATATATTTAATTTCGTCTACATCCAAATCTGAGACCGTATTAAAAATATAAAAAAAATGAAAGAAAGAAAAGAAAAGAAAGAAAAAGAAGTTTAGACATTGTCTGATTGGACAACTAATGTTTTATGTAAACCAGAACTGACCAAGGATTTACTGACAACCATTTTAAACAATTTATCTAATATATTTTGTCCAAACTAACTAAAATCCATGATTTTGAAACATTTTGGATAAATTATATTTTGGTTTAGAACGCACTGTATGGGTGATAATTGATCTTCTTTCATGGTCTGCAGACATCCCGAGTGCCTGAATGGGCGCAGGCTAGCACACTGAAATCTCCCGAGAAGAGAACGGAAGAGGAAGTGCGTCACCTACACAACCTCCTACTGAACATGCGCAGTTTCAAGGAGAAGTTTACAGAAGAGATGCGATTGAAAATCTGTCAAGCTGTTCGATATACAAAGTGAGAGTTCATACAGAAACTATTTATTGACGCTAGTTTATTATTAAAAACAGATCTCTTTATAAACCGGACTACATTAAGTATTACACTTAGAGGGTCAAGGTCAATAGTGACGCAATTCCAGAAGCGGATACATGGAGGAATAAGCGTTTAACAACTCCTCCGCTTTGGCCACATTTTTTCCCTCACTATAATTTGATCTTTTGAAACGTTGTACCCATGCCAATGTTACAAATCGTTAACATACTCTTGGCCCCTACCCCTTCCAAAATGTCTGAATACTCCCCTGTGACAGTAGTTTTATTATTCGGATTTAACACATGATATATCTAAATGACTGGATATCTCATAACTAAATTATAAAATAATTCAAAACAGTGTCATGACACCTCACTGAATAATTCCATTTCTGCACCCACCCTCGATCAAAATCAGGAACAAGAACCTTATGAAAAGCGTTTAGTCGCATGGGCAGTTCCATTTTAGTTTGTCGTCGGCGACCAACATGTTTAACAACAAACCACGGTTTTGTTTAGAGAAAAAAATATTTTGACTGCAACATATATACATTTTCTTTGTTTGTCGCACAATACGATCACTTTCAGGAGAGAAAGTCAACACATAGCCGGTTATTTACGCCCTGTACATGACAGCAATAATCCATGTGGTGTATACATCAAGTTAAATATCTTTTATTGTTCCCCTTATCCTACTTCAAGCGAGCGCGACTGTTCTGTTTAGTAATTGTCTGAGTTGTGTTGGGTGTCTGGGTTTTTTGCGGTTATTTTAATAAAATGCAATAAGCCGGTCGCTTGTACTTGAAAGTACTGAACGATATAGAACACAGGGAGATGTGCCTGTGGTTTTACCTGGTATTTTATTCTACACCTGCTCTAATTACAACATGAATTATAAGGGTTATATATATATATACTAGTTAACATAACAACGTATACAGGAAGTATTAAATTTCAGTATAGATTGTACTACTGTCCATGAGTAAAAATTAAGAAATTATTTTCACTTGCCTGAGGGACTAGTAGCTTTAAAAAGTTACTTGTCCCCACGAAAAATTACCAGTCCCCCCATTTTAATTTTAATATTGGGTTAATCCATGACGCGAATTATAGATGTAGCAAAATAATACATATTCGTAATACAAGATTAGAAAAAAAATATCTACTGGCCCGAGGGAATAGCGTCAGTAAGGACTTGCTCACCCCAGCGATTTTTTTACTCGCCTCGGGCAAGGGGTCGAGCGTTAATTTCTAGCCCTGCTGTTATGAACATTCACTGAGAAAAACACACAAACAAACAACTGTATGGTATAGGGTTGTTTTGTTTAAGGACACCACTAGACCACATTCATTTATTAATACTCGAATATTGGATGTCAAACATTTGGTTATTTTGGCGTGCAGTCAAGTATGAGCCGACCTCTAACGGGTTTTGAACCACTGTCATCAGCTTGAGAGTCCGACGTTCTACCGCTGGACCGCCGAGGCTCACCCCTTATGGTATGGCTTAAATTGCTTTAATTTTTACAATTCATCAGCAAAAAATACATAAAAACATAAAATATCAATATACAATACGTACTGAATAATGGTGGAAAGTGATTCAAACGGCAACACATGAAAAATATAAATATATAAAAAATGAAAAGTGGAACTAAATTAAATTACATTTACTTCTTGAATTAATTGTGCTAGTTAGATATCTACCAAGGTTATTTAGCTCTTTAATGTTTTCAGTATTTAGAAGTCGAATAAGTTTAAAAACACTAGGTCTTTTATAATAAGATTTAATAAATGTTTTCCTAAAATCATTATATTGATTACACTGAAGTATAAAATGAAATTCAACTTTTATTTCATTAGAACCAAACACACAAACGAACGAACAAAAGAACGCACGCTCGCACGAACGCACGGACACACACACTGTGTATGTATATACTATATACACTATATAAACTGCACTGTTAGACCATGCTGAAATAGTAGCCTATGTGGGGACAGCTTGCTTATTCTCTCACGCTCCCTATGTTTGAAAAGTAAACGTCAAAAAGTAAATAGTTTTGTGCCGTCAGTAGTAAATAATAAATTGTTTTTGTCATTCTCGTATTGGTCATACTTATTTTACGTATATTTTTAATTTGAAAGAGGACCACCCGCCCATTAAACTTGTTAGAGATAGTGTATTTGTCAATGAAGGTGTAGTGGAATCATTTCCAATTTATTTTTGTTTACCATAGTCTACCTTTTTACTTTGTTTGATGTCATATTGTATGTACCTTTAATATTGTCGATTTGTATGTGTGTGTGTATTTTGTCTGTCGGAGTTTCTCTGAGTGTCTGTCTGTATGTCGTTGTCTGTGTGTTTGTGTGTGTGTCTGTCTGTTTCTGTGTGTCTCTGTTTCTGTGTGTGTCTCTGTGTGCGTGTGTCTGTTTATCGGTGTATCTGTCTGTGTGTCTGTCTGTGCATAAATAAACAAAAGTGAAGTAAACACAGTGTTAAACAAGCAAACAATAAATAAATAGTATTGGTGTAAACAATACATGCATTAATCCCTATAAAGTACGCAAATTGTACCTAAAATACCTATTGAAGTTTTATAATTAAACAAATATATGTTAGAATGAAATGTTTTGAATACTTTTGGCTTCATCCAATTAATAAGATACATCCCTATGAACTTCATACAATACTTAATACTAAACGAGTTCATCCCTGTTACATGTTTATGTAACGTACGTGTAAATTATATAGAACCATTAAATGCTTTGTGTTGCTTCTAACAAATTTCTAATATTTCCATGTTTTTATTTGTGGTACATCTAAAATGAAAATGATGATTTCAACAATTTTAAATTAACTG
The DNA here is from genome assembly GCA_032355785.1 of Symmetromphalus regularis. Lineage (NCBI taxonomy): Eukaryota > Metazoa > Mollusca > Gastropoda > Neomphalida > Neomphalidae > Symmetromphalus > Symmetromphalus regularis. The sequence goes on along the minus strand of JAULBS010090045.1, from coordinate 4,729 downwards.
TTCCAGATGTGACAAAGGACGAGTAATTCTGCGTCAAGGTCACCTTGGTCTTGATTTCTACTTCATCTTCTCTGGATCGGTGTTTATTCAGATTGACATCGAGGACAAACAGACTGGAACCATCACCACCAGCACAGAGAACGTCATTAGACATGGAGAATCATTTGGGGTAAGTCGGGGGAATAGTATTACAACCGCACTTGTTAAGCTTTGGAGTACCAGCTGGTAGGTACTGGGATCAAATCTCAGTCGAGGTATTGGATTTTTAATCTCAGTATCGGCTCCAACCTAGAGTGAGTGCTCCGTAAGGCACACCGAGTAGGTGTTTACCACTTACACCGACCAGTTATCAGAGCCCGTGGCATGTGCTATTATGTCTGTGGGATAGTGCATATAAAGGATCCCTTGCTGCTTATCGATAAGAGTAGCTGCATCAGTATGGTGGCAGCGTGTTTTGTCTCTCCTATTAATACTAACTTCTGTCCTAGACAGACAGGACAGGAAGCTTAGTTATGTGCCCAGGTCAGCGTGCTTGAACCTTAATTGGATATAATCACGGAAATAAATACAACCAACAAAAGGCATTACCATAATCCGTGCGGTTAATACTAGACGTACACCAATCATGTGTAATAAAAAGATTAAAATTTTTACATCACAGAAATGCTAAAGATGAAAATTAATGGTGTCAGCTGTGTTTTAGTCAGTTGTTTTAATTACATGACTTCCGAAAATAATTAACCCGGTTTCGCCCATATAATATTGTTGAGTTAAGAGTCAGTCATTTAGCTGGCTAGAGCGGGATGTAGCTCAAACGGTAGCGTGTCCGCCTGTGAAGCGGTCGGTCATAGGATCGATCCTTCTCAATAGATTTGGAGTTTGGTCTATTTTCCGTTCCAACCAGTAGTCTACAACTGGTTTATCAAAGTCCATGTTATGTGCTGTCCTGTTTGTGAGAAAGTGCATATAAAAACACCTTGCTGTTTATCGGAAAGAGTAGCCAATGTGGCGGCAGCTAGTTTCCTTTAAATTAATATGTGAGAAAGACCATATATTTGACGTACAATAGTCGATGATAAAATATAAATCAATGTGCTCTAGAGGCGTCGTTAAATAAAACAAACTTTACTTCTTTTTTTTAGCTGACTAGGAACAAAAACCAACCAGAATCTGACCTCACTCTGTCATCGTTCAAAAGAATTACACCATAAAAATATATCCAGTAAAGAAAACAGTTTTATAACTTAATACTCGCCTCAGTCTGTTAGGCGTTTTTATGAAACTAATGTCTGGAAATGTGTTTCAATACACTTACAAGTATACACATATTTTTATTATGATCATACCTCGTCATTGCATATGCGTTGAATATAGAAATACTGAGAAATATAATCAGCATGTAATATAAGCTAATAATTACTGCACATCAGCAAAGATGATATTTCCGATTGAAAATAGAAAATAGTTCAGGAAAGGCAATGGAGTTAGTTCCCTTGATTCATTAAAGTTTTTATGAATTAACTTCAGTTACACACAGACATATGGAGAGGTATCCCATTACAGCCACATACACAGACCACACTTGATGATGAGAAGCAAGTGATATGTTGTATACATACACGCACATTCCTACAGATATGACAGCACGAACTACAACATTTGACAGAAACTCTCATCACTCCATGCATTACAGCCACATACACAGACCACACTTGATGATGAGAAGCAAGTGATATGTTGTATACATATACGCACATTCCTACAGATATGACAGCACGAACTACAACATTTGACAGGAACTCTCATCACTCCATGCATTAATGTAGATAGGTTCAAGCCAGTAATGGGATTTATTATTATTAGTTTTTTCTTTTTTTAAACACACCGTTAGAGCACGCTGATTTATTAATTATTGGCTGTTGCGTCAGATCAACAAATGGTTTCCACCAGTCCGTCTTAGAATTGGCCAAAAATAAAAATATATGTCAAAATATACATTAAAAGAAAGTTATCCTGAAAATTTTAGCTTAATCCGATAATTGTTGAAATTTTGGCAGAGATTTGAAGTTTTGTGTTTTTGTCAGATTTTTTTCATTTTTTTAATGTGAAATTCAGCGACACTTTTGGTTATCATTTTCAAAACTTCATAAAAGTTGTAATATTTATTGCAGAGCTTTCAAATTGAGTATTTAAAGTAATCAGACAATGTGGAATCGAAATGTATCGTCATATTAAGTGTAAGATGTGTTGGGAAGAAGTTGTGGTACCATATACCACTTCAACAAATTATATCAATAATATTTGGTGTCACATACAAAGACGGTCATATATCTAGGGATATAGGTCTCACAGCTTTGAAACTTCACTGATTTATTCTTCAAATATGTGCCATCAACCAGTATAAATATCAAAGATGTGTTCTACCTGCTTTGGATTTAATGTTTTTTTTGAAATGGTCTTCATAAGATCCACTATTGATCTGGATATTGCATGTGAAATTCACATAAGTAACCCCTGAACCACATGGACACGTCTGTGTCAGTCTGGATATATTTTAAACGCATTTAAGGAAGTTCGTAAAACTGTTCAAGTACACATGTCGTGAACACGATCTCTCATATCCCCCTATATTTTTTGCCAGGATATGATATGAGTTTATACCATTAAGCTATGGCTGTGCCTTGTAAAATATTTGTTATCTTCAACTTTGATAGCTTCAGACCTGAATTAAATCTTTCTGACAAAACTTAATAATTACAAAACTGTGATTCCTTTGCTTTGAATATTGTTTTATGACTGATTTGTTTTCAGTACATAATTTACTGTTTCAGGAAATTGCATTGCTAGGCGACGACGGGAAGAGATCAGCATGCGTTATTTGCCGAGAACCAACAGAATTGTTTACTCTGGACAAAGCAACTTTCTTGAACGTGTGTCCTGGAATCTTTGAGAAAGAACTCAAAGTGAAGACAGATTTTGCTAGGTACGTATTTAACTTATGATTGGTCGTTCACTATTTTAACACAAACGAAGTACCCCAAAAATGCATGTGTTTCCGGTAACCCGACCGACCCCACTTAAAAATTGTCGACCAAAACGTTTTTTCCATAAAAATTGCAAGTCGTACTTTCAGTCAACTTTCGTTCATTTCCGGTTGTTTATTCCGTACCTTTTGGCCATTTTCGGCCATTTGTTTTAGGGTAACCGCTTCCTGTATGCAACAACATCAACATGGCTGTAGCTATCTTCTCTGTTAATGTGAAGAAATGCCAGCTATAACGAGATAGTAAGACACCACCATTACTAAAGGATTCTAAACATGACCATGATGTGAAAAGTAATGCATAATATTAAATACCCCCCCATACCTTCCGACCCTATTTTTAGCATGTAATAGGAAACACAGGTATTTTATTTTTGGCCTTATTATGTGCAACATGTTTAGAATTTATACAAAAAATACAAAACACACTCCTAACTCACTGTCACACAATTGTATAATACAGAAATACGAATTTTATAATATATTTCGCTGCTTCAGAACCAAAGAGGTGTAAGTCTGGATTTGGCACTTACTGGAATCAATGAATGTCTCAAAGTGAGCTGCATCTGGTGCACAAAAACGGTGTGTGTAGGTTTCTGAAGCTGTCCCATATTTATCTTCAAATACAAAGCTATTCCATACAGAAATTATGTCTGGGTGACAAACATTTTTTGATTTTTTTCTCGTTCTGAAGCAACGATTAATGTTACTGTAAACATTATTAACCTTTTTTTCTGGAGGGCCGAAAATGGCACTTCGGAGAACAATATTTTGCCAGATAAAGATGTAGTCATCTATCACATTTAAAAAAACATAAAATCCACAAATAAAGACTTATGAATGCTGATGTCTTGAAGAAATATATAATTCACCTCAGTTTTACATATTTGATCCTTGTCAGAGATTATAAAATATTTGACTTTATTAAATCACATTGATATAAGACAACCCAATTATTAATTGGACCATCTGGCGGACATCACGAAAGATAACTCAAGACGTCATCAACGGAAATTGGTAGTTACGAACATCCCCTATAAGTAAAGGCGTCATTGTCCAAACCCAATCTTGTCGTAATCCCGCTGATCAGTGAAGTCCACAAATAGCCAAGATTTAATCTCTTCATGACGTCTGAAAGACTGCTGTATACATAATTCTCTTCCATGTTTATATTCCACTTGAAAGGAAAGGAAATGATTGGTTGTTTAACCCAACACACGGTTTATTGCCATTTCGCCTACAAACATTTCGCCTACAGCCATTTCGTCTTTAAAAAATGCCATTACAGGATGCCCATAGTCTAATTCCGGAAATATGGGCTGCTGTCTGGTGTCTTTCTTTATTTGGGTATGACATTCCCTGTATCGTACTAGTTTTGATTGTGTTTCATGAATGTAGACACACATATACCTACAATGCATACGTCTCCATCCCTGTATCGTACTAATTGTGATTGTGTTTCATGAATGTAGACACACATATACCTACAATGTATACGTCTCCATCACTGTATCGTACTAATTGTGATTGTGTTGCATGAATGTAGACACAGATATACCTACAATGTATACGTCTCCATCACTGTATCGTACTAATTGTGATTGTGTTGCATGAATGTAGACACACATATACCTACAATGTATACGTCTCCATCACTGTATCGTACTAATTGTGATTGTGTTGCAT